>WURS02071281.1:0-10422 GCA_011762765.2 Rhinocypha anisoptera | reverse complement strand
AATTGGTTGAAATACCTCATTTTGATTCATCAACAAACTGTAAGATAAGTTATCAATCAGCTAAAAGGGAAGTAAAAATCAGGTGTCCCCCAGGGCTCAATACTCGGCCCCCTGCTTTTTTTATTGTATATTAATGACTTGCCAGGTTGTATTTCTGAAGCGGAAACTTTTATTTGCTGAACATACCAGTGTTTTGATTCATGTGGCAATATCAGAGTCGTTACAAAGCAAAACTCATACTGCTATGAAAGCACTCCAAAATTGGTTACAGGAAAATCTGATGGCCATAAATACCTAAAAAACAGTATACCTAAATTTTAGTAAAGAGCAAATACCACCGTTACAATTTTGTGATGTCAACTTATTATTTTTAGATAATGTGAAATTTATTGGAGTTGTAATTGAACCATCTCTAAAATGGTCCTCCCACATCAATTCATTGATCTCTAAATTAAGTAAAACTCTTTATCAACAAAGATATCTAGGTCTTAGCACAAGTTTGTTTATTCTTAGAATACTCTATTTTGCAAACTTTCACTCCATATTAGCCTTATATTATGGGGAGGGTCCAGCCATAGTATAAAATTTTTTAAATTACAAAAGCAGACCATTAGGGCTCTTTTCAAGCTACCATACAGGGAATCTTGTAGACCTTATTTTTCTACATCTCAAATTATTCCCCTACCTTCCTTATAAATATATATGAGCTTATACTGTTTGTGAAAAAAATATGAACTTATATGAACTAAACTGTGACATTCACCTACATCATACCAGATCAAAAGTGGATATACATATTCAACCAAGATTTACCAGCTTAAATACTGATGGTCCCTATCACAAAGGAGCCAAACTACACAATTCACATGTAATTTAAGAGTACACTTTTAAAAAATGTACTAAAAAAACCCCTGTACTCAATTGACGAATTTTACTTACTCTGCAAGGAAAAGCATTTGTGAAGGTCTTTGTTACAATAGTACCAGTTTTTAACTATAAAATTGTACTAATGTACTGAATTTTAATATGTAGAATTCATATTTTGTGTATTGATGATTTTTGTTTTTTTTTTATTGACCTGATAAAATTATGCAATTGTAATTGCCTACAGTGAATAAAAATTACTATTATTATTATGAGAATTGTGTTTTGAATGTATTTTTTCTCACTGTTTTCAGGTCATGAATCAATAACAACTTCACAACACACACCAAAGATAGTCCGGGCCCTAGCAACTGTACATATTGTTCAAATAGCTTCAGGGATCGCACATAATTTAGCAATAGCTAATAGTAAGTTGTTCTAAATCATGTACTTTAATTTTCTCATTTTTTCATTTCTTTGAATTGCTATCATCCATCTAAAAGGTAAAGAGATAGCATATCCAAAAGATTTAATATCCTAGTATTAAAATTAGAGATATCCAAATATCAGTCATATCTTTCTAAATTTTAGCAGTCTATTTAAAAAAGCAAAGGGTTTCTTCCTCCTGAATAATATGTCTGGTAAGGCATAAATTCCTTCTGCCTTCGATTTATTCCGTTTAATTTTAATGTTTTTAATATTTCTTGTACATATTAGATTAAATTTTTTCGTTAACCTTTACTGACAGGTTTGTTAGCAGCTTGTAAAGAGCTAAATATGATTTTATTAATGGCAGTTAAACTGCTTGTTTCTTCAGTTTCTCTTAAAATGTTAAGGTGAATTTTGAATTCTTCACATCTGAATATATTTCAGATGGTGACTTGTATGCCTGGGGCTCAAATGCATATGGACAGCTTGGAATTGGAACAGTGGGGGAGGATGTTAGTAAACCGCAACTTGTCAAGTCATTGGCAGGTATACCACTAGCTTTCATTGCTTGTGGGGGATCCCATAGTTTTGCTGTTTCAAAATCAGGTAACAAATGATTTGGTGTAATAAATCTTATCATGCACACACATATTTTTTATGGTTCTTCCCTAGTTCAGTAAATTCTTTTTTGTGAAATTCTCATTGTTGGGTAAATATTGGAAATGTAGTTTTCCTGAATATTAGGCTGTTCCGTACTTAATGCATATATAAATACCATTATAATTTTCTCATTGTTTTGGTGTTCTGGAGCCAATTGTTCATTTTTTTTTCCTCTTTCATTTAGGTGCTGTGTTTGGGTGGGGGAAGAATACATTTGGCCAGCTGGGGCTTAGTGACTGTGGCGAAAACAAAAGTTTTCCAAGTCAATTGAAAACATTAAGAACAGTTGGTGTTAAATACGTCTCTTGTGGAGATGACTTTTCTGTATTCCTAACTAAGGTAAGTTTTTCTGCTTTTGTTATTATATGCACCAGTCATGTAATGATAAAGACATAGTATTTTTTATTTCCTTTTAAGCAATTGTACAACTCTTTATACTTTGTTTTCTTTTGTATATAGTATTTGCAGTATAATTTTGTTATCTTTTGTAAAATGAGAGGTCATGATAGTCCATTGGGTAGAGCTCTTGGCTACTGGACAGAGGGCCTTGGTTCAAGTCCCGGGCATGCCTCTGGGCACTGACAACTAAAGACAAACCAGGTGGTTTTGTGGGTGTTAAGACCTTCCCGGGAAACCACAAAAGGGACAGGGAAAGGAACTGGGCCCCCTACCCTGATCCATGAATTTTCTCATGCAGTTGTGCTTAGTAACTAGGTGAGCTCTACCCCTCACCAAACAAACCAAGCTTTTGGTTAAGTACTGTAATCGGTTTTTGTAAAACAAAATTAGTTAAATTTGGGATAATGATTCGAAGTTGAGAAAGCGATATCTTAGGCTTAAATATGGTCTACTTTTTAAAATTGTCTTTTTAAATACAACTATGCTTGGTAAAAAAAAGTGTTTTTATGAATAAATACATAATACACATTCTGGCATCATGCCATAACATTATTACTCCCTGGATCTCCTTATGATTTAAATTTGTTTTGTATTAAAAGTAATGAGGGTATCAAATTTTATGAAAAATTTTTCTTATTTATGGAAATTTTGCCTTTTACTGTTTGTATGTTTTCTAGATCTCTTCAGTATTCTGCTAATGGGGTTACATAGTTGAAGAGACTTGTCAACCAATTTATCTGAATTGATTTAAATGATTCACTAGCATGTTGATTCCTGTCGAGATTTGCTCATGTACGAGGATTGAACATAACCTTTTTTAATAATCTTAAGTTTTAAGGAGATTGAGAATGTTAATATTCTTTGATGATGATGATTATCTTTCACGTACATCAGGATGGAGGTGTGTTCACCTGTGGCCTTGGAAGCTATGGACAACTCGGACATAATTCTAAGACAAATGAAGTACTTCCACGAAAGGTGATGGAACTAATGGGGCTTGCAGTAACCCAAATATCATGTGGAAGGTCTGAACATATTTTTTACTTGGAATTATTAAAAAAAAGTTAATCATTTTACATCATTTTGAAGTGTTTAGGTATTTTACTTAGCTAATTAGAGACTTGGAGTTGCTTGAGTAGTTCATCTCACACTCAGTCACAAGCAACCCATTAGGTAGCATGTTCCATGTAGAACTTACCAATTTTATTAAAATGACTAATAATAATATTGAAGGGTGAGTGTGGATCCATTTTTCAAGAGTAGACACCTTTAAATACTTCAGTTTTTTATAGTGATGTATCATGACCAGATTTTTACAGCAGCATAGGTACAATCCTAACCAAGATAATCATGCTGTCTTACCATAAACCACTGGCCACACTTACAGCAACTCACCATCCAAATTTTGCAACAGTACAGCCACAACTCCTCTACAAACAGTTGCGGAAAGGACTTTATGTCTGTGAAGAATAGTATTCTTGAATGTGATTTTTCATAGGATGGGGTAAATGGAATAAAATCAAAGGGAGAGAAGTTGAAAGGCTTGAACAATTCATCAGTGTGTTGGGATTCTAAAATTGACTCAAAATACTTCTCTACAGTTGTCATGTAGTTGACAATGGATTATCTTATATACAAGGCAGGGTAATTGTTTTTGAAGGTGCAATAAAACTTAGTGACAGCATTGTAATCTTTTTAATTCATGCTTCAAATAACAATGGAACTTGTGCAACCCTTTTGCTACTAGTGTCATACAGTTAGACTGTGAAGACAGCCAAAACCATTATAATGAAGTTTGCAAGACTCATTCTACAAAATTTGCTGTTTTTATTTGTTGTTCTGATTATTTATCAAGTTGGTGATGAATTTAAGGCTTAGTTGGCTGGTAGAGTTGGCTACCAGCCAACTTGGCTGTCAACTGTCTATTGGCTTTAATTTGAAAGATTAAAAAATTGTATGCGTGTAATTTTATGTATGAACAGTTTACAATTTTATGTTAACAAATCATTATATTCATACCCAGGATAATATCTACGATAAGTACTAATATTATATTGATAAAGCTTAGTTTAGGTCTAATGTTACATTTTCATGGTGATCACAACATTTTTGCAAGAAATATAAGTTAATACCTATGTCCATTCATGCAATCGTCAATCCCTCTCTTATCAGCGGAGGCACATACTACGAGTAAGAGTCACTTTGAAGAAGGAAATTGAAATGATAGAATTTGATTGATCCAAGTTTTTAAATATAAAAACCAGTAAATTGTTGATGCCAGGAAAATACAAGAGTTGACTGATGGGTATGAATAAAAAATGCATGAAATATGATGAATATGTTCATGTCATGGTGAATAACACTGTCAACTCAAGGGCTATCACTAGCTAGAGAGAAGGTAGATTACTGGCCCATGGATGCAGAATAAAAAAGGGTCTAGGGGAATACAAATTTTGCATACAGCCAAAATATTTATGTTGCTTACATACATACATAACCCAAAATACAGAATATTGTTAGTATACACATTACATAAACTCAAAGGTGAACCAAGTGTAGGATAATCAATTCCAGAAAGTAGTATACTTGACCTATTAATCATTAAAGAAAGTTATAAAAATGTTTCAACTCCACAGTTTTACTTTTACTGGGCTTTGACACTTGATGGTGATGCCTTATCATCGTACCCTGGTCATAAAGAGTAAAAATAAAACTGTGGAATCAACATTTTTATAACTTTCTTTGATGATGAGTGAATTCTATAAAGTCATGCCCAAAACAATAGAATTGACCCATTGATTTTAACATGTCAATATACTAGCTAAATTCTTGAGTTCTTATTTGAACAGCCCTCAAACATATTTACCTAATTACCTGAAATACAAAATACAGTTCAAAGTACAATGAATGAACAGGCAGGATAGATCAGAGTTGTTCAGGATTTTAAGCCCATATAGTGACTTGTTAGCAGAGCTTTGGGACATTTTGTGTACAATAAATTTTCATTCTTAATTGATTCCCAGAAATACACTTAGTTACTCAAGAAATTTCTCTCTCTTTAGTAATGGTCACTTCCATGTAATTTAAGAGTAGTATTTGCTTCCTTACAGGGGTCAAAATACACACATACAAACATACTATATATGCACATTTATTTCATATATATCTCCATTTGAGATAAATGCAGTTAGAAGGGCTAATTTTAAGATAGGATTTGGGATGCCAGATATCTTTTTCTCATTTTCTTTCACAGCCTACATCATATTTCTCCTAATATCTTTCACTTATTTCACATACATATATTGCATATCAATTAATGTAGATCACTGGACCTCATACCCATGAGGATGTTCTCTACTGCATCTAATTATCTCATTCTGTTCTCAGGAGGCACACATTAGCGCTGGTTCCTGAAAGGCAGAGGTTGTATGCCTTTGGCATTGGAGGAGTTGGCCAGTTAGGGAATAGACTTGCCGTTAATTCTTCATCTCCCCAGCTAGTATTGGGCCCTTGGCTTCCAAATAATCTGAGTGAATCGGATTTGTTGAATCACCCGCCAGTGCCTCAGCCCCACACATCTCCAGTGTTGGAAAAGACGACAAAAAATGGGTTAACTTTTGACTCTGTGACTGGGAAGTGTACCTTGAAAAGTGTTTTTGCTGGTGGTGATCAATGTTTCTTGAGAGTAGCCGATGTGAAGGTAAGCATATTTTTACATGCCCATATTTTCTGCTTCTTAAAAAAATGGTTGTTATGGTTACTTTTTAAATGGAAAATACAAATAAATCACAGCTATAAGAACAATAAGAGAAATGGATGGCCTTGCTGTCAAGTAAGGTAAAATGAAATAAATTAAAAGTGGACTTTTTAAATGTTTATTAAATTTATTTCAATATATTTGTCAGTGAAACTGTGTGAAGAAATGCATTTGCTTTATACTACCATTCGAGTTGTGTTTACAACTTCTCAAAAGAAATGTTTTGGTCATTCCACTGTTTTTCAAACATTTCGTTGCATGAAAATAACAATGTGGCTCTTCATCTTATTTTATAAAATTAAGAATGATTTTGTAGCAGTGGTAGCATTACAATGAAACCAGTCTTAACTTCAATGAAATGTGAACAAATGCAAGGATTTCCATTGAAAATGTGTTCCTAAAATGGAATGTGAAATTCTATTTTTTTACAAATTGGATTTTTGTGGTTTTATTTTGTCTCTCTATTATAATTAATTTACATCTTGTGAGATTTTAATGGTTTAGAATACTACAAAAAAATATCAATTTACAAGTACATGAATTTAATAAACATGAATGACAATATAACAAATAACATTCTTTTTTCTTAAAATCAAAACTATCATAAATTGGCAGTCTCATGTCCACAGTTACAGTAAACAAATATTTCATGGCTCACACATCAAAAGGGTTAAATAAATGCTAACAAGCAATCTATAAAACCTGATCTTATCATGGAATTTATTGACTCTAGAAATATCATGTGATTCATCTAGTCATCTTTGAAATCTGTTAGAAACTTTCTTTCATTTTTTAGACAGAAAATCCAAAGAACTTAGTGATGCTTTTATCAGACTATAAAATTGCTTCCTTATTGCATTGATTTTCCATACTTTATCTTCTTTGAATCATAATGGCTCTCCGGAAGCCATTGTTTAAATTATAATTTTCTTCTGATATCCTATGAATCAGTGAGTCCTATAAAAAGCTTAAAATTAATGCCAAATCATTATTTTTTCTAAATTATGGAAGACCTCTGTACACTAATCATAGATTCAGGACAATATCACACTGCTTATCCATGAATTATTCATGTATTAAACTGATGAAAATTTCTATTTTATTTACAGGATGACATTCCAGTCGATGATTACCGGGAGCATAATTCTTCTACTCAAATTCTTATCATTACACCTGAGAGATTAAAAGAATGTGAATCAGTTCCAGCTGATTCCACTGTAGACCTAGATTTAATTTCGTAAGTACATACGTTTCTTTCCCAATCTTCATAAAGAGTTGTGCCAATTGAGATTTATTGTATTTTATTTCCAATTTCCAACTTTAGCAATTCCATATTGCACTTGGCATGGCTAATTAGTAAGAAAAGCATAAAATTGTAGCTGCTTAAAAATTGTGATAGGTGACTATCAGTAGTATTATTGACAAACATATGGCACTTTTCCACTTATTAAAAATATTTTATTATCAGTAGTCAATTGTGTCCATCACAAATCAACGTTAACTTTTCCTAAATGAATTGAAGCTTTATTAATAATAACAGGATTTTCTGGAATGAAAGTGAATATTTCGCAATTAAAACTGGGAAATCATTTGAATTATCAAACATTTTATCATGACTTTCCAGAGCTTACATTGCTACAGCTTTCTAACTTATATTACTGTTAAGACTTGCTACAGCAATATAAGGTATTGTAAATACATATATTATTCCAATATCATTTTCAATATTCAAGAAACAATAATAATAGGAATGTTCTACATGATATTCTGTGAAGAGGGAGAAATCACATCAACAACACCTGAGTGCCATTATAACAGCCATTTGTCTTATTGTGGTGTTTGTTATGTTGAAGGTGGCCATTGTAAGTATAAGAGTATATATTGTATGTGAATGTGTGAATTGGTCCTTGTGAAAACATGTCTGAAAGCATATTCATTAAGCAGAAAGTCATTGTGAAAGTTTTATTTAATTACATATTGATTTATTCATGAAATTACCAATTGCAGTTATACTTTAGTTATAACACAACAAGTTACCATATCAAGCCATATGATTCAGTTCTTCTATGTCCTCATACATACTTCCTACCCACTATCTTTCCATCTGAAATCCCTATTGCCATTCTACTTCTACCTCACTTACTTATTATTCTATCTTCTGTCATTCTTCAGTAACCCATTACTTCTGAGCATCCCTTCAATCTACTTTTCCTGCTGCATCTGGTTTTACCATGATAAATGCCTCTCCTAATTCTCCTAGTCATCCTTGAACCAGTTAGTAATACATGGTAATAACTTTTTTGTTCAGAGATCACATTGTGCATTGGATAAAGATCACGTAAAAAATTAGTATATATAAAAATTATAATATATCAGATTAATCTCATAAGAACATGCTCTCTAAATACACTTGCATACAACAATAATAAATCAAACCATCCAAAACAAAAAATTTTAATTAGTGCTTAAATATTCATTAGCTGAGTAGTTAAATTACTCTGAAGAAATGTTTGTACCTTGGATTTATATACAATATCTGATGTAATATGCTTCATTTCAGGAGGTAGATCATTATAAACTCTTATAGCCATATTTCTTAGATCCAACTTGTAGGAACTCATTCTAATAATAGTTTGATATAGTTTACTTGAATTTCTGTTGTTATAGTTGTGAAAATCAGAATTTAACATAATTTACTCAGATTTTTCCTGACATACATGGCGATAGACATAAGGTGAACAAATGAAAAGGGGAGGATATTAACTTATTATTCACATTCATTCACAGATGTAAGATGTTTTCATCTTCTTTGGCCACCATGTTATGGAGATGGAGGCTTCATCTCATTTGGTGGACTTGAGGAGCAATAGTTTCTCTCCTTCTGTCCCAGAGTCATCTTCAGATCATGGTGACTTTACACTTAAACCTTAAGATGCCCACAGCATAGGAGGAGGAACAATTTTCCCTTAAGTCTATCAACATAATATTATTGTTGTTTTTAATCAGATAAATTAATTATTTCTCCATTCTTGTTCATTGCAAACCAATCATTACTAAAAGTAATTATTGCAAAAAGAACATCAGAAGCATTGATGCCACAGTTTCTCATGTAGACTCAAGTTGAAGTAGAATTTATCAAATGGTCCACTTACATATGTATCTGGTTATAAAATAAGATTTTTAGTGTATATGAATAGAATTGTCTCATATTTGCTAAAAATGCTTTCTTTCTAAACTTTTTATTTATATTTTATAAAATATATAATTAAAACTAATTTGATTTCTCTCTTATACTCATTAACTAATATATGTAGTCTAAAGAATCTCCCAAAATCTGTAATCTCTTGCATCATTCAAAGACATTTTTCATTATGTTTTCTAGATGTGAACCTTGTGCAATTTAAATGTGAATTTTCAGAGTTTCCATTTACTATGATTTATTCTGTTTCTATTCCTCCATTAATAGGTATATCGAGACAACATTTGGGAGCCAGGCGTGCGTGAATGGGTCCTTCTTGTTGCCAGGAAATTTGCATTTTTCATGTTCCTCTCGTCACCATGGCATTGACTTGTCACTTGCTCAACGTTGCTTTGTGTCACTAGCCCGATGTGAGAATCCATCAATCATTGATTTGGTAAGACCAATTTTCAAAAATTATTAAATTAACCCTTAATCTGCTAATGATGCTTAGTTTTCCTTATTAGCCATATGTTTCAACTGTTGTTATGCTTTTTTTGTGGTTTCCACTGGAAAATTTCAAATAAAATTGTTTTGACACATTTAATGGTTCTATTTCAGAGTCTTTGTAAAGAGAAAATTGATTATGGATGGGAAATATTAGTTATAACTTTCTCTGTATGATTAGAAACAAGAAATGGAGATTTTTTTGCATCACTAACTCTCAGTTTTTCATAATGAAAAATATATTTTACATGTCCCCAACCTTAAGATTGAATTCTGTGGTGGAGGATGTTAACCCAATTGATGATATACAACAAACCCAGATAATAATTTTCATTAAACTTCTTTCCTGCTAAAATTTACAACCAAACTAGTCTTTATAGCAAAGTTCTTATAAATAAATCTTTCATCCTATTCTCCTCTTGAAATAAACACCTTTTTAATTTTTTTTATATATTTACTACTACTACTATGAGGGCGGTTAGATAAGTCAGTGACTTTTTGAATAAAACAATTTTTTTTTGCAAATAAACATTTTATTTTTCTACATAATTACCTTTTAGCTCGATACATTTAGTCCAGCGTTTTTCTAATTTTTTTATTCCCTCCAAATAATAGGTTTTCTCAAGGC
>WURS02071270.1:0-10423 GCA_011762765.2 Rhinocypha anisoptera | reverse complement strand
CCGATACAGAGCTTACTAATGCACACAATTACACAGAGAACTCGCGATAATCACATCGGCCCGCATGTTCGGCCCGGGCGCTCTTTCGACGAACAGACGGCGTAGGTCTTATCACGCGAGGCAAGCGGTGGAGTGCGGACGTGTGCGGGGCTGACGAGAGACAGACGGGGCTGTGCGTTGTAAACTAAATATACCGAGAGAATCTTAACGCATCGGCATTGCCTCGTTAATAGGGGAGTTGCGGTCTTCCCCCGTGGTACCACCTGGAATGCGACACGTGGAAATTATATTAACGTTTCTGTCATTAGACAACCTGATGATACCGCTTGCCTAGTAAGTTCGCGGGTATGGAGTGAAATTAAACGAAAGGAGGCTCTTTGATTCTAGATTTCTGGTGTCTGGTCAGTGAAAAGGTCAGTCAAAGTTAGGCTTCTGGTGGGCGATATTAATTACTACTACAAGAATTGCGAGCCCCTATAATTTCTGAAGTGACCCACGATACATTCGCGATTTTGGCGCGAAAACCCAAACTAAATTGGTCACCATGACTGTTAATACTACAAAATTGGTCAAGATATCGGGTCAATTAAGATACCAACCGGGACAGCTCGACTGTAATTATGACAGCACGAAATGAAGTTTAACTGCAAAATAGGAATTCTACAGCCTTTCGGTGTGGTCCGAATGAGAAAAATAACAGATGGAGTTTAGAAAAGGTATGGCGTCCGAGATACTTCCAGCTCAGCTCCACTTACTCAGCACAGGGAGACGCAATCCAAATACACAGCACAATGGAGGAAATGAAACGAATCTAGAATACGCTTGGAAATAGATCTAAGAATGCAATTTCAATTGAAAGTATAACCTAGGATTGGAAGCACTAATGGAGAAGCGATGTTATGTTCGACTCTGATCTAGACAAACGTGGACGATGAATCTCGGAGCAGGATCCGACACGCTCGAGCAGGCCATCATCGGCAGAGAATTCGACATACCGTGCTGACGACTAACTTACCGCAACTAACTCTGCGAAAGGGACAAATTATGATTTTGTATGGAGTCTTCTAGTGATTCAATGAGATACCTAACATTATCATTAATATCCCCAACGTACAGATGGAAAATTCTCCATGAATTTTAATTTTCTCGGTAACACTTGGGTTTTCCGCAGTTAAATGTCAATTAATTCCTATGTATAGCCGCCAATAGCACTCGTTTAAAAAATAATACCTGGTGAAGTTATTCACATATGCCAGGGCTTTTAATGCGCTTGGTTAAATCATTTTTTCAAAAATAGAAAACACCATATTTATTAAACGTTCATGTTATAAAAGTATATACTAACAAAATTATTACATAAAACCTTAAAGATTATGCAGCCCCGATGCAATAGGCCGAACCTGCATGGTCAGGCCGAATAAGCTAAACGCCATTAAAAATCCTCCGCTCTAGTTATAGACTGACACTAGAACTCCCAAAACGCGCCGGAAAATAAATAGTTTAAATACTGGCAGAGAAGATCCCGCTTTACATTGAACTCCATGATGTTAATGACTACCTCGACCATAGCAAAATAGGCCATATAAAAACAATATCAGAAAACAAAGTAAGATATTGGGACAAACATTATAGATCGAGAGCTGGAACCGAAAAACCCTGAAGATCGGGTTCCGGGCAACCAAAAATAAATTAAGTACTATAAGGGGGAGTATAAAAGCCACCAATATCGTTAGGGACGATAGTACGGGCGGGAACGATAATTACCCGTTCTCCTCCCCTGAAAGGTCGGGGAGAAAAGAGAGAGACCGGGGGAACTATTCCGCCCAAACTTGAGATGTCCTCAGTCATCGTAACTGAATAAAATAAATCCTCAACGTTCGACCTAATTTCGTTGACATTGACACCAATTGCTTATCATTACGACTATTAAATAATCCCGGAGTTAAATGTAAGAAATAAAATCTCGTGCTCTTTACGACACTTTACATCCACATTGATCCGAGGGAAAGGAGAGACCGCGAAGTCAATTTTCGCCACGTTGATCGTCGGCACGGTATGTCGAATTCACCGCTGATCAAGGTCTGTCTACGGTGCGTCGGACCCTGGTCCGAAATCCGTCCTCGTTGCACGGTTTCCTGGATCAGAGTCGGACAAAACATCACTTCTCCATTAGTGCTTTCCATCCCCACCTTTGCATTACATTGGCATTGCACTGTTGTTTCTATTTACGAGCGATTTCCACCACTGTCCCGTGGTTTCGCGCCATTTCCGTCGTGTCAAATGCCGAACGGTATGCAATCTAAGATAGGAATTGGTCGTTAAAGATGTCGGAAAACGTCCTAAAATAAGTCTCTCGCAGCAGAGGTCGAGAATGATGGATAAATGACGACAGTGGAAGAAGTAGCGATATTGCATTTCTTCCTCTTTTTACCTTTACCGCCTTAATTTACGGATTGACACTTTTCCCCCGTTAGTAAACATAAAAAAAAACAATTCATGGGAGAGTTGTGGTCAGGATATTTGCTTTTCCGGAAGACCCCACACACTACGGCGGCTTCCAACATTACGCAGATTCATGCAATACAATATTTCGTACATGCCGCGGCTCAGATTCGACCCGTCGACTACTGAATGACATTCTCTTGGGTTTATGGGAGAAATTGTGCTATTGAATTAATTATAACTCATGTACAACTTCAATGTTTCAGACTTCGGCCAGAGAAAATGAAAGCGTCGATTATTTTAAAGGACAAGATATTGAGTCTGCCTACAAGTAGCTAATACCTAAAAAATTATGCTCGATATTGTATTGTCGAATAAAATGTTTTAAGGGTCATGCCCCCTTAACTGCAATTTAAAAAGTATTTTAACAATTCACCGACGTTCTAAAATGATTTTAACAACACAGGCAAACGAATACACTCAAATCAATTCATCCTATTTAGAGAAGTAGCATATTGCCACAGCCGATTTCTTATGCCGCATCTGAAACGAGAGTATGAACTTCGCCTTTATTTTCCGAGCAGCAGACACGAATAGGCCGTTGAGTTTTATTTATTCCATCATTATTCCAAATGAACATGCACATCAAGCAGGAGCATTCGCCTTTTTCAGACGCCGAGCCTGAATATTTTCACGGAAAAATAAGCAGGTGACTCAATTGTCTCGCGAAATGCCACGCTTATCTCATGAAATCAGTCGCTCGTGCCTACCTTTTGCCTGCCGTTCCACGGAGCTGGAGGACATTATTACGTATCTCGTGTTCTAACGTAGTCGAGGGTTCTTATCGCAGACGGAAAGCGGGAAAAAAAGAAGAAGAGCGACTCAAAACGCTCATTCAACGAATGTTTCAAAAGAGCTGATAGATATAACAGTAAGATTTTAATGGCATTTTCAAGAGAGGCAGAAATATACGGAAGTGTCGGTGAAATTAGCATAGGACAGGCAATTTTCGTTTTCCCGTGCTTTCACTAAACGTCACGTGGTTATGAAATACTAATTGCCTCATGGCAATGAAGTTTATTGGCTAGGACTCCAAATATACAAGGATCATGAACAAATGGTATCGACCGTTGGAGCAAACTTTTTTTCGTAACTACATCCACCGAGAGGAATTACCATTCTGAGGGGGCGAAAGCCTTAATTATTTAGTCAATACTCAAAAACAAAAGATCAAAGGGGGCACTCGTTCACATTTACATTGGACCCTGTACGTTTTAAGTTGAAAAAAAATAATTCCTGACTTAATGTAGAAGCCAATATATTGGCGACTAAAATTTAAGTAGACTAAAATAAAAACGTGAAAAAATAAACATTTTATACATAAAGCATCAGTATGCAGGATAGAAACTTCCAAATGAACCTTAAAAATAAAAACTCCTCTACCCACACAGGTAAAAAAAACCGGAAAATATAAATGTATCGAATACTTCGTATCTACTGAATTTACAACATTGCCAGACTCCCATTTGCACTTGAACATTTCACGTTCATAAGAGGGAATGAAACGATGTCTTCGATATATTTATAGGAACTACAGATACCTCTTTTTCTTAATCTAAGCTGTCGCGCAACCACTTGAGAACAACGATTACAGCATCAGCATTACGTCAATCTCATTTTGAATAATATGAGTACGTGGATACTAGAATGGACAATTGGATCTGTTGCTCTCATTTAACGCAGACGCCTTGGAGATTTAAAGACTAACAACAACATGGCCGGGGTATTTACGGGAAGGGAAGAATGTATCACATCAGCGACTCTCCATCTAGATCTGGGATAAAAAGAATAGCAAAAAAAAAAGAAACTTCGAAATCACCCACTTCGTAGGGACGATTAAAATATCCACTCTGCGATTAATTTCAACTTAAAATCTGTCTTCTTCCGGGGAGTAGCAACGAGAACATGAATTACACACTGGGCATAACATGCTGGGCGATTAAAAATTATCAACTCAGGAGAGACCACCTTTACGAAGAGAGACTGAGGCATTTACCTTCTTTATATCCAACGAAACCACCCCACTGCATCGGTGCAATGTAAAATTTGTACCATTCCGTGGAATGTCAAGCTTAGTCATGAGGCAGATAATCCTAGCTGTTTAACATAAATCAAAAAGAGAGAAAACTTCCGTCAAACAACAGCTCACTCAGGAACCGATGCCGGAAAACACTAAGGCAGTAAGATTAATCAGAGGAGACAGTTTCAGCGACTCCCGTGTCGAGGAGGCCGTTTGACTCGCGTGGCGAGTTGTCGGACTTTTTCCACGGGAGGAAGAGAAAGTAGCTTCGCGCATGTTAAGCAGGGATACAGGTATCCACTCGGAAAAGCAAAGTTATTTTTTTCCAAAGTAAACAAAATATATCGCTTCTCATTCTCTATCTTAACTTGGTTGAATCACTCTCACTTTCCCCAAGCAACCCTCCCTCACATGCCACGCGGTAAAACATTCCCATAACAGTCATTAATCCTATTACGAAAGACGTAGAAGGTCATGCGAACTATGAGATTCATTCCAATTCCATCTGCTGATGACACAGCTACAGAAATCAGATGCTACAGAGCGGTATATCACGAATAACTTTTCTTTCCAGCTAGTCACATAATTGGATTCGTCGGAATTCTCATAGAGTCCACCAATATGATTCAGACTGCCGAACACATGGAGCAAAACATATTTTAAGAAACTACTGGACGTAGTCGAATATTCTAATAAAATAACGACAACAATGTCACCCCATTCTTAAAATAGAACCCTGACTATCTAATGTGACTTTTCAACTCTGGTGTGATTATGTTTATTCATAATCACAGAGATATGGAATAGCATGTCAAATAAAAAAATAATAACGTTGCTTCTATTTTGATTTAACGATGACGTTACTTCGCCTAGGTATTCATTGATTTTACTTGTATTTTTTAGGTTTGCAGCAAAACTTTTGTTAGTTGTCGGCACCTAATCACGAGAGTGCACCGTGAACACAATTATAAGTAATGACATTCTCTGTCTCAACCAATGTACTAATCGTAAATCGGCTTGAAGGTGAAAAAGTAAAGTCCTTCTAAGTTAATATTTCCACGTACTTTTTACTATAATGTGACGTCATTTCAATGCTATCTTTTTGTTTCTTGAGCACGTTTAAAATCCATTATTTTTGGTTTGCTAAAAATGAGAAAATCAATGTCAGAGGGTCAAAGTTTCACTAAGGTCTATTACTACCTTCATTAGGGATTGAGAAAAATACTAGCTGAATTTTCAATTCGATATATTTTTACTGATAATGATTCCTTTTGTCATCAGTAGCAATTATATCGAATTGATATTTTAGTTTGTAATTTCCCTTAAGCCCTGAAGACGCTAATAAATCTTAGCGAAAAGTTTGACACCGGGACAATGGTTTTTGTATATTTTACTGTAGCCTTAATACGTATTTATAATTATTATTATACGTATTCTACCAGTTAAACTCGGTTTCTAACAGCTACTAACCGTTTGCTTTATCTAGGGAATCCAAGACTGTATATTACACAGCATTACATTAGCAAAGATCAACGTTAAGCTTCATATATCTAATAATAATCTTTATTTAGCGAAAGGTATTCAAAAGTACATGTTCAGTTACATTTTAAGTACAGACTATATAAAATTGCACCATCAAATATTCTACTTACAAATAAAAATAACCATTTACAACTCCATTTCCCTAACTAAACATGGTCCAAGTTTCATATGGTCAATACCAATTCTTTCAATTTAATTTTAAATCTGTCAATATTTATGCAAGGTTTAATTTCAGGATGCAATGCATTGCATACGCATGACCAATCCCTTATAAAAAAGTGAGGCCTGTGATGAAGTTTTCTTCTTCTTAAGGGGGTTGAAAATAATCACATTCTAGTATTGCAATTCTGAATTAAATTATTACGAATGAGCGCATCGTCAAAATACTTTGCCATTAGCCCAATGAACATTTTATGAATAAATATTAGGACATTATAATCTATAGATTGATTGACATCCATCCACACCTACGTTTTTGACATTACGTTATAATTGCTATATCTCTCACATTTAAGAATCAATCTCATTCCTCTATCGTGCACCAATCATGGTATCTAAAATGCCCTTCTCTTCTAAACCGCGTGGCGATTATACGATATTCTGCTTTTTTGGGTTACATTTAATTATTTGTTCGTTATAAAATTTCTGGCTTTTGATTTCTCTCTCCCTCTTCTTTAAACAGTCATGACAAACTCTTTGTCTTTCTCTCCATTCAATTTGTTTTATTCATCTCTGTCTCCATTATACGCAGCTCCACGTAAACAAAAGAGGGCGAAATCCAAATTAGGACCCATAAATCACACCATAAAAATCTGCACTAGACACTCGTGAAGAATACTAGACGATCTAAGAGAATATATACGGATAAATGGAACACAAAAAGGCAATCCACGGGGTTGAGGATATTGAAAAAAAAACCAAAATAGTAAAACGTAAGATAGCTAGCATATCAACCTCCCAATGAGAGCATGATCATAACTTGTGTCGGAGCTAGAGACTACGTATAAGGAATTCTCACACATTGATATGCTGAAGTAACCGTCAGTAAAACCTATGGAGAGCAAAAGAGTGAGAGAGAGAGAGAGAAGGCTTTCCTCGAGGCCTCGGTTAACATGGCAAACTTCAAGGCAATATATCGCTTGTCATTTAAAATCTTCGGATACGTATCTCGCGGGCTGACAGACCGATCTCGAGAGGTTCCTATATTATTTTTTTCTCGTCACAGTGATCCTTAAGGACGAACATATGCCGAGTAAGGGAACTTAAAGGACTTAAAATCCTTCGCACGTCAAATATGACGTGCGACAGCGAAGAAGGAACGAATTTAATTTTTTTTTATTTCGAGGAAATTTCAACCCTTAAAAGTCCTCAAAAGTCCCGCTTTGCGTTCCACGGCCAACTTAATGTGCACAGGGACAGAGGTGAGCAAATTAAATATTCATTTATTGGATTTACGGAGGGGAAAACCTAGGCTAAGGGCAACTGCAAAGTGCATTTCAAATTTATACGTTTTTGCACGTCGGCTGCGAAAGGACCGCGAGCAGTTTCCTATACGTATTCCCTCGTCTTTTGGTATTGGGAAATATGTTTTTAAAAACTGCCACGGGGACGACCTAGCCGTTTCTGAAGCATTACCAAATTCTGAATGTAACTCAAATTACGCCACGCCATTATATCGTGATATCTGACTTAACTAAAATATGAAGAGCTCAAACCGGTGAAAGCAACGTTAAAGCAAACGAAAGCAATCGGGATTCGAGAAAAAGTCCTCGATGAAAGGGCAGGCTCATTTCTACAAGCTGTAAGACAGTTTTACAATCGAGTTGCTATGGTACGATTCAAAAGGGTAATAAGTAGGTTCTATCTCATAAGATGTCACTATTAAGACGTGCCGTTTCGATTTTTTAAATTTTTATTTGACTTCTTTTATAGTCCTTCCAATGTCCACAGGTTTCTACTTTTGATAACCAAACTCTTCGTATACTCCTACAATATGCTATGATTTGGGGGGACATTTCGTCTAAATTTTCGTGGTCTGTTCATAATCAGAAGAGATAATGCAACCCTCCTTTCCGTTACAACTCATGTTGACTCCATACGACGCTGGTAGATACCCTCTAATTTTTGGTACATCACTTAACATGTTTCCGTCAATTCGTTTTCTCGAATCGTGTTCAATTTATCTGATTCTTCTTCCTCTTGAAAAGCTAAGTCTTTTTTCCTCATTTTCTACATGTTTTAAAACCAATTTGTAAAAAGTTCACAATATTTTAGAGCCAATAAGTGCTATATTTCATATATAACTAACCCTAATTAAGATAATTACTTCAGCAAGCCCTCGCTTTACGTGCGCACGTACTTTGAAATTACGTTACTTTTAACTTAACCAGATGACACCTTAAATAATATGTCTAATTCGACCAGCGCAGTAAGTTGGAAGAAAAACCCAGAGGTTCTGTTTTCAACGTGGGAATCAACTCCATAAATCTCATTTTCTATCAACAATGCAAATCACTAACGAGGTATAACACAGGATGTATGTTAAGGGAGGAACGTATGACCCCATTAAAGAGATTGCAAAAAATTTCTTTTTCAAGGTGTTAAGAAATAAGTAAGCTAAGCAATTAGCCATTAGGTTGGCAAAACAAGTGAGGAACGGACAACCACTAGTATTACCAAATACGGCGATATAATTACATAAAGTTAGATATTTGTAGCAAGAAGAAGAGTATTTAAAATAATATAAAGAGCGGAGGAGTAACTCCACGAATATCTTATATGTTTTGCATTGAATACTTAATTAATCAAATAAAACTATTTTATACTAATAAATCAACTAATAGCTTCTTGATTACCACTGCGTTTATCTTATTAAAACCTGCCCCCAACAATGTAGATGGATAGGTATTTGTAGATTCTCTATATTGTTTAGTCATTCAAAAATTTCAAGGAAAAAGTTTTTAACATGCATAAATTTATTGCAAAGTTCTTCGTTCATTATTGGTTGAAAACTTTGTAGGTCGGATATGACTCAACAATGAAGAAAGAAGTCTCACTATTCGGAAAGAGTCGAAATATAATGGCAAAAGAAAGATCTTAAAATGTATTCATTGACCACATGACCTAAAAACTAAGCATTGAAAAAGAGCCGAATGTTAAACTGTAATCCAACGGCCTTCAGTGCGACCTTACTTCAAACAACATTACATAGCGACGGCCAACAGCCATACAGCATGACGATTCTAAACAAACTTAAGATCGCAACTTATTTACAACTGGGGAGCAACAGTGGTGACAACGAAGACAAATTGTGAAACTGTAAACCATGGGGCTTCTTAAGAATGAAAACGTTAACATTATGTAATACCACAGAATGTAGAAGCGTGTCTTAAGTGACCTACAAAACCGACCAAAACGTTCCATTGGCATAGCAACCTGATGAATACAGGATGTATGGTATGAGAGGAACGTATTGCACATGATAATTCTTGAAGAAAGTTATGTACTAATTCCATTTTCCTCATTTTTCGAATTTTACGTCTCTTTTGTGTGTGTGAAAGTGTATGTGAGCACACACACATTATATTATAATAATATCGTAACCAATGAGGTTCTACCGAGGTGCGATTATTGCTAGTTGAAAACTTATACATACACACACACATATATACATAATGCATTCACATTCATTAATGGTCCTCACATGCTTGAACGGCGAGGATAAAACCGATTTTAGAATTGCCTGTGGTGCATAAATTGTTACTAATAACAAAGAACCTTATTAAACAAAATTGGCGGCGTGCATGTATTTGAACGTTTAACTCGTTACTATTATGGCATTCAAGTACACAAAACTAGGAAGGCTGTTTTCTCACGAAATATTGTTCACGTAGATAATATAAATGCATATCGTGTCCTGCTCAGCTGTGAGTAAATTCAAGTGCGACAAAAGGAGCGAACAACCTAGTTATGTTTGAGCACTGAATTCATGTCAAAAGCGTTACACACTCAACTATTCGATGATCACACCTCTTGGGTCGAAACCCGTAGTGCATTTCTTTGCTCTGCCGTGGTTATTGAAAATAAAATCAAATTCTCATCGGGGTAATCAAATCAGCGGGAAGAACCTCGTATAAAGCGCCGGGTTTAAATAGTATTTTTCGATGGCACGCAACTTTCAAAGGAAGTGAACAAATCGACCGGGCAAGAGTAGAGGAATCTATAGAGTCGCACCACTTCGTGCTTGTGTGATTGTGACCACGCGATAGCACACGACCCTACCAGATAAAATTCTAAATACAAATGTAACATTAATACAATGTACATATTTAAGAAACAGTTATTTTAATAATTTACCAT
>WURS02071259.1:0-10423 GCA_011762765.2 Rhinocypha anisoptera | reverse complement strand
GTATCCTTCTATTTCCCCTCTCTTGAATTCCCCCCTTTCCCTTCCAACCCCCCTGGCTGGTTACCTGAGGGTAACTGCGCGGCTTCCCATCCACCTCTGCGTACTGGCCCCACCACCATTGGACTTGATTCATTTCCTTCCCACTGTTCCCCCACTAGCCTTTCACGCTTCATCCCACCTCCTCCCAACAAGTGTATATATATCCTGGCTTAACATGTACTTTTACCTGATGATGCTGTCCAACGGCTAAACCTGGTCGTGAGTGAATAATTATTTTTATGTGGAAATGCAGGGTGTTTCTCTAAAACCTTTCATAATGCTACAAAATGCTAATATAGTAGTAGCACTCTTTAAATAATGTTGATGTCAAGAAACAGTAATCGTAACTCTGTTTTGATGGAGTCTATAATGTTTCGATAATGTGGCGGTATCACCATTGTGGGATAATCACTATATTTTAATTTCTGAAAGTGCTTAAAGACATTGTGAGCTACCCTGGACATTCAATCCGACGATATGTGCTTAAAAAAATCGTTTAAAAACATAATGTCATGTCCAAAAATTTAAAAATTTGGGTTTCAGAGAGATATATCTGTTCTTATTTACTTTACCTGCATATTATACAGTGTAGCAAAACTTGTTCCATTACTATATGGGAACGCATTCAATTTTGCAGTGGGTGTTTGTTCCATGGTATTTCTACAAATTTTCCGATCATCAACAAACCTCTCCCAGAAACCAAATCGGCCATTTCCCATTCCCTTATTGTCCAGTAATGTGCCTGCTTCTATTTACTACCACCACAGTGGTTGGGGTATACGAAAAGTTTTACCTTTTGTGTACATGTAAATACGCTGTTAGTAGCAATAGGACTCCATTCTAACCTTATCCTGAATCCTTTTCTCACCTTTCAAAAACCTTTTTTCTGAAATATTCTTCAACATCTTATAGCATTGTATCCCCCATCCAGTTCATGTTAATGTTTCTTGAGTGAGTGGTTGAGGAAGCAAGTATACTTCTTCCTCAAAGATCTTCCATCTCTTTGTAGGTTGAATTACTCCGCTTTCTCCTATAAATATCATATCTACCTGCATGCTATATTTACCTCATTTTCGTTTATTTGAAGAAGTGTATGCTACCCATTATTTCCCAATCTTCTACACTAACGCTCAGTAAAAATGAAATGCATCTCAATCTATGGGAGAATGTATAATGGGTTTCATCATATTCGATCTTGCTTTGAATTTTCATTCTTAACTTCAAACTTCGAAAGCTTTCTTCATGATCAGCGAAAACAAATGGTACATGATAATACAATAATCGTTATTTTGAGCTCTACGTCATCATATAATTAAGTTATTTATTCCATGAAAAATAGATATTTCTCTTTATATCTTTAAATAATGCTATGTGAAAGGATAATGTGTTCTGTTAATAATACTTGATGATTATTATGAAGCTTATAATTATTATGAAGGAATTACTCAATCTTCCATCATTGTGAACAGCTTACTCCGATAAAACTGGAGTGATACTTGGCTCATAAGTTCCAAGAGAAGCATTCGAAGGTTCTTCGAATTCTCGTTATTAATTCCCTCAAAATATCGAATGCTGCGCTCTCTATTATGATTTCAACCGTCCTTTCCCGGAACCCAACCTTGCATGAACACATCGCTCTGATACAATTCCCCTTTCGCGAGTAGCTAGCTTGTATGCCCAGAGCACGTCTAGCACCAGACACAAGAGGTCGCTTAAAGTGTTCAGCTTCGAATCTTTTTTTGAAGCACGTAACCCCATGAACATTATTATAGTTCGCTTAGTGGCCTGGAGTACGCATATTTGTAGCAAAAACTAAGGAGGACATGGGAAACACTTTTATTAGGGCGTTGTCTGACTTTCTTTTTATCCTAAGCGACTAGGCAGACAGATAATTATACAGATAACAGATCTATTAACAATGCATATACATGTCATTAGTGATAAAACATACATTGAAATGCATCTGAAAATCTATATACTATGAAAATAGCATCGTATATACCAAAAATATATACGTTGCTATGTATTTTGTAGCGATCACCAATATGTACTAAAATGTTGATTTTGTGAAAAATTAACATTATAACTTATCATTATATATTATTTTTATTAACTTATTATAATATATTAACTTAAATACTGAAATAAATAATACTAGAGATTATTATTGTTTTATTCAGTTGTTAGAAGTGTTCTAATCAAAAATGAACTTCCGAATTTCTGATTTAAAAAAGTAACCTTTTAAAAATTTGTCTACATGGAATCGTGAAAACAAAGAACTGTCACTTTATAAGTAAAGTTTCAACTTAAACTTGTTGGAACAAAATCAGAATTTGAAGGGATGCATATACGAAACTGTTCGGGAACTAGGAGGAATGTCACCTCCAAAGGAAAGTACGGCATAGCACTCAGTGCTATGCCGAACTTTTCAAATATTAATTAAATTACAGTCATTAACGTTTTCAAATTTGCCTCTAGAAGGAAAAGGAATTTCGCGACGTGACCTTAGATCTCTTAGCACTTGAGAAATTCTTTTCGTGCAGAAGTCGGATGAATACTTTTGAAAACGGACAGGATGTCGCATCATTTTCCCAAGGGAAGAACATTGCGTCTACCAATGGCCTTTATTTCATAATCTGCTTAAGTGGAACATTTTTGCTTAAAACATTGTTTCAGTTGAAGGACGAGCGCAATATTACTGTCAATTTTATTTTTTGGTCAAAAAGTTTCCACTAATGAATGTCGCACCTTATTAATGCCTAATATTTTATTGTAATAATTTAAAAAATAATATTTTCTCTAGTATGACCAAAAGCTCTTGAAGAAATATGATTGATACAATGAAGGAACGAAGTTGGGATCCAATTTATCGCTTCTATTTGTAATGAAAAAAGGAAACCAACAATTTCATGAGGAAAGAAGAGAATTCGGGGCATGTTATTTTATTTGTGACTTTATAGAAGCAAATAGCTCAATATTTCGTCATTTATTTGCAGCTTATGCTAATGAGTTGCACATTTTACTCTAGGAATTTATCATTTGTCATATTTTCTCAGTCTTCATTTCATCAGAAGTGATTCAACGGTACCTCATTAGGGAACCAAAATGCCGTGGATTAGAGTTTATAGAAAGCTGGGCCTGTTATTTATAATCTTCGTGGAAAATTATAAAATAGCCGATAGAATTAAAAATTTATCCAAGCTAATTACAGGGTGATGGTTTTTTAAATAACTGTTATATTTCCACAAAAGAAATCTTATGTGGAAATATAACAGTTATTTAAAAATCCATCACTCTATCATGGAATTCCACCAAGTGACGGCCTCCACAGTGAACTTTTATCATAAAAGTGTTGATTCATGGACCTCATATTGCAAATAGAGAGAGTTTCGCACATCGCAGAAACGAATAAATAAAACTTGGGTTTTTCTCCGTGTGATCGGAAATTCACGAAGTGGTGTTTTTTTATGGACATCCAGCGTTCTCCGGATGTCACGCATGGGTCCATTCGCTTTAATCACATTTCAATACTGAATTCGGATAGTATATCCAGTAGGTAAAAATTGCTTTCACACGTATCACATATCGAATTGTGCCCTCTCCTCTTCTCTTTGATAGCGTCACCGATGCTAATAGACTTTAGGGAGTCGAAGTGAGATTTCCATATTTCTATGGGATAGATTATCCCGTTTAATGTCGTAACCACAACCTCGATAGTTTCTACGTATCGTGAGTCGTTATTGAGGAATATATACGAAAAAATCAAACTCGCACTGGAAAGAGAAAAATTAACTTGTTCAGCAACCCAAAATCGCGGTGCGATATCGCAATAAACGCATCGTAATAAGGATTCATAAAAAGGTATATGTACGAGAATTTGTAAATTTAAAAGGCTGACAGGATCCACCTTAAATCGTGTTTCTTTCCCGTTACAGATAGGATTACTTTTGTTCTTGAAAAAATATTCTATGTGTTCAAAACCATCTCGCAGTAGGTCGAAAATTAATAACCCTCAAACACAGGTCTTTCATATACGATAACATGGTAGTAAGGTTTTTTGTAGGAATTATCAACGAAATATTACAACAACTGATATGTTAACAGCCTCCGAAACAATCCTTCGCTGTTGCGTTACGGTATTTTTTGGGACAGATTAAGAATTGTCTGATTAGGATTAAATTTTCGCCTTTAGTCTTAGACGTCAGATTTTGACCCGTTTTAACAAAGATAGAACGAGTCGAACAGATATCGTAGCATCAGTAATCCTTTTTTCGATCACTTCTTAAGAAACTAAGCTGCAAATCGCCATCGCCCGCTTGAAAAAAAAAACATTTAATTTAAGTTAACGAGCCACAAGCATAATTTACTTTCAAACAATATATGCATGCGTCTATCCTGTTGAGTGTCCTTCGACTGATAAATTTACTTTCGTTTTCTGACGTCATTTCGGTCGAGACAAGGCCGTCTCCCAAGTCTTGGAAATCTGATGAATGATGCGACGACCTCCGAAATCTCGGAGAGAAAAATAAGATGCGACGAAGCCATGAGAAGAATCGCTCGATAATCAAAAATATCCATAAATAACAGTCCAATATATATTCCGAACCGTTCCAGAAATCGCGCGGAGGAGGAAAAAAAAACCTCGCGGAAGGAAGATAAACGACAGTGCGAATAATGATGACAGTCGCCTTTCGGATGACGGTTTCGAATGCATAAATGATTCTCATATTTCCGTAATCAGTCATTTTTTCAGAAATTTCCCTCCTCTCCAATAGAAACTTGCTTAATGTCAAGGTTAAAACGGTGCTGACGACCTCCACTCGAATCCAAATTTGAAAATGCTTAGGTACAATGTGTGGCTCCTTGTCCGACGACAATATGAGTGACTGTGACTTATCGAACTATTACCAACATTATCACAAATTATTTACTCTTTACTTTAAGAACATTCGTGATTCCGAAATCAAACTTTTATTTAGATTCTATGTCAGGTGAAAAGAGGTTTGTTCTCTTATAATAACAATAAAAATCATTCGATTTGAACTTAATGTTATAACACCTGTTCCTCAACTGATTGTTGAGGGGCGAAACTGGAAAATGACATCTGAATTTTCTGAGTAAATTATCGCATTAAGTCCCCAGTGTCCACCAGTCAAAGAAAAAATGTAAGAACCTTGGTCATCTACCTATCTAAAGGGAAATAGTTGGTGCATAATGAAAACCCATACATGAAATCGCAAAATAATTCTTAAAAATTAAAGTCATAGAAAGGTTCATAGGCAATGGTTTATCGTTATCTACTACAAATAAAGCTGTTAAAAGTTAAAATCCAATACAAGTCTCATACCATAGTTTGTGAAATGATTAATAAGTATCTGAGAACATCTAATAGGCAATGATTATATTTATTTGTCTGATAGATTTGGTATTTGAAAACTCAAGCGTCACTTAAAGTACGATATGAGTTACGTCATCTCTAACCTTGAAACTCCCCGACTCTATATACCCTTTCCGTTTGAGATAAGACTCAAAATAGTTGGGTAGCAGCATTTTTATTTCTGGATGCTTCGACGGCTATGGTCATTTTGCACCTTTTCAAGTCATAGAAAAAAACCATCTGGACAAACACAACATCCGTGCTCTGGGCGGGACTCGAATCCGCGACCTTTGGGATAAAATACCTCCCACACCCCAGGGTCACCTTCCCTGGGTGTGCGTCACCGCATTTTCCCCCCACCAGTTGCAAAAAAATAAATAAAAATAGCCGGCTACCCACCGGTTGGCCTCAAAATAGTTGCTCATCAGTTGGTCCTGATTAGCTTTTATAAAACAAAACTAAATTAAAATATTTGATATGACATGTCTTAAACAATAAATACGAATCACCACGACACATGTAAAGCAGCGTTGCATTTCATAATTAGTAACACTGCAACTCCGCCCATTCTAGAGTACCAGCCCTGTCTGCTAAATTAAATCTCGCATTATGATCCATACTTTAAATTCCTAATACGTTTATTTCTCCTCTTACCGTGTGGCTTTAAGTCTGGTCGGTACTAATATCAAAGACCTACAAACCGGGAGGAAAAGTATAAAAGGGTGGGAATGGAAGGATAGGGGGAAGATGAAATTCGAAAGAACCTCCAAAAATATGTTTCAACTTGTGATTAGTAGAAACTATGACAACTGGTTCCAGTCCCTCTTGTGCGATACATTTTTTTCACCGCCTCGAACTTGAAAAATCAGAGAGAACGACATCACCTATTGTTTCCCTCGTGCATTTCCATTATAGATTTCGGAGCGCACATGAGTCTAAATACTGCACTGACAAATTATGGATCCCCTTCCAAAATATTTTTTTAAGCCTTAATCATTGACATGTGATCTGAAACTCTTCTAGAATATTAAAAATGCAACAACTTCATGAACCTTCTTATATTTACGAATTATGGTTAAAAAAATGGTACCATCTAAAATTGGATATGAGATCCTAAAACTCTATTTACTTTCTCTGAAAAAGCTGTATATTTCAGTAAATATCGATATGTCGAGCGGCCTGTGAGACCATAGAGTTAGTATATTACTTAGTGAGACTTCACGTCAATAATCGTGGAAAATCAGTATGATTTTTTTGCACAAATATTGTAATTATGAATTAATTAAGTATATTTAATATATAATAATTGTCATCATTAAATAAATTTCAAATATTTTAAAAGAAATTACGTTTCTTAGTTTTGTATAAGTAATACTTAGTTACAAATCCGATTTTTATGTTGTTTTTATTTGTTTTGCTAATTTAATCTCTTATATTTTGAGATTATAGCGGATAGAGCACTAAAAAGTTATACATTTACAAGTATATGTGTTTAATGAACTTAAATGAAAATAATGCATAATTTTTTTTCGGAAAATAATAACTAATGAAACGGTGATCTACTATAGGCCCATGTCCAACAAAGTTAGCAAATTTTCCACGGTAAGGGTTATGGGTTAAGTTTTTTAAAAACAGCATTTTTTTTATCAGACAGCAAAATGAGAAGTTTAAGGAGATAGGATAACAGGAGGAGGTTACGTGCTGTAGAGACCTGAATAATCGACTTTCTACTCAAAAACTTTACCGCTCCGACTTGCTTGGTGGCCATTTTTTTTCTCGAGAGAGAGAGAGATGCTCCGTCATCTACATACATACTTCCACTCGCTACCACTCCCACCGCCCCGGGCAGGAAAGTAAACGAGCCTGTTTGCCGCCGCGTCATCAGCGTCGACCCCAGAACCGCGAGCCAAGGACTGAGAGACCCGCACCGTGGAAGAAGAAGTTCTGCGAGAAGATAATGCATTGACGGTCGGCTTCCCAGATCCACACTCCGATTTTCCGAGGGTCGACGAAAATGGCGACGGCTTGCAGCGCCGACGATGACGACGACAAAGCCAGCCTTCTCGCCTTGAGAGCTCGCAAATAATGTGGTGCCACCTCTAATATGGAGCGTAGCACTTATGGATCCGAAACCAGGTCCTTGAGGAAGGATGATAAGTTTAGATTGGAGGATTTCGAGACGTTTTGGCGACGGATGGAGACGTTGAAGTGGACAGAGAGGAAAAAGAATGAAGAAGTTTTCAGAATGGTAGGGGAGGAGAGCCCTTTGCTGCGAGAGATCCAAATAAGACAGGAAAGGTGGATGGAAGGGGTACTCAGAGGCAATGGGTTATTGAAGTCTGTTTATAGAGGGTAGAATGTTGGGTAAGCGGGGTAGGGGTAGGAAGAGAATAGGGATTTTGGACAGAATGATAGGGGGTAGAAAGCACGCAGATTTCAAGAGCGATTATAGTTAGGATGTCATGCGGCCAACCTAAGATCAGACTCATCAAAAACCTACCTTAACCGGTAGATTACCCTTCATCATCACCTTAATGAAGATCGCGTCCCTAGAGACGCGAATCTTTTTTCTCACTCCCGGATGACTGCTTTCCCCAATTTCTGTTATTTATTCATCTCCCTCACGTCCCAATCATAGTTCCTGACTGCCGTATCTTTCCCCAGCCGAGACCAATCCATCACCTTTGGTCATGTTTCCTTTAGAGTCCATCGGCTCAAAATTCCCCTCTCTGTTTTTGTGGCCCTCGGGTCAGAGGACCTTGAACGGAAACTAAACATTTCTCAAATAGACCTCCAATTAACTTTTCATATCGTCACGTGCCGCATACTGTAGGCTTGAATCCTAAGATACACTATACAACATTGTCGAAATTTCGGTCGCTATTACGATATAAATTAAATGCATTATTTCTGCGCGGGCGTCAAAATATTAAATATACATAATATATAGCTGGTATTATTTATTCCGATATCGGCAAATAACTTATTCCAATACTGGGTGTCCTAGGTTGTGATATGTATGCAGAGACAGTGATAATGAAGGCAAGGGGGAGGGTTTGAGGCAGAAGTAAAAGAAAAGGAATTTAATTTGTGACAATTTATCGACGACCAAGTCCTGATTAATTAGTCTGTCAAAGGGTTACAACTAACATATTTACTGAATGCATCTCAATATGGCGGAATTACAATTAATTATAAAAAAACAAAATAGATGAATCTTCCATAATTAAAGTTTAAAGTAGTGGTGCACGAAATTAGAGCAGGTAGACGTCGCAGGTATCTTCCCAGTGTTGTGGAGGAAATTGAACATATTAGCACGAACGAATTACGACAGAAATTGTTTAAAAGGAACGGAGAATTAGTGAGAGAAACATTTAGAGAAAATGGAGAATTGCTGAAGTGCGTGTTAGAAGATATTATTAGAGGGAGATGGAGTAAATGAGCGGATATTTTAGATTGAATGCCGCTGGGCAGAAATTAATCACTCTTGCCGTTAATCCGCTTATTGTGACTTATAAGATTTAACGTAATTAGCTGGTTTAGAAATCATTGTTACTGCGAAGAGGGTGATCATGTTTGTAGAAGTTCAACGCGCCAAACATAAATGTATCCATGGTTAGATCATTATGGTGATTATGACTTCATGAGCACCCCGCCTTCATGAGATCTGGGTTTATTCGCAACGGATAGGCAGAGATCATGGAGCCGTAAAAGATTTAAGCCGTAAATACACGTCATAAAAATCCTCGGGAGCATTACTGCAAGAGCTTCCTAATGAATGACCTGTGCGTTTCACCCGTACCCGGCGGTAATGACTCCGATTGAAGTACACCATTCCAGCACACGAATAGAAGTGCCAGTATTGAAATCGCAATTGATGGAGAGAATATGGACGACCGCGCGAGATGTGTAGGGTTTGGAGTCTAGCTATGATCAGAGGTTTGATATCCCATGACGGTGAAGATTAGATATCTTCATTGTTGCCGGAAACCGCCGTGCTGTGTAAGAAGTCTTCCCGCCATGCGATTGCAATTTCACCCCAAGGGTCCAGGGCCCACCCACCGTGAATATGCTATCCTGTGGCTGCCCTCTCATTTACGTAACGTAATAGTGGGCAACAAGGGTTTTGCACGGTCGGCTTCTTTTCCGCCTGGAATTGTCTGCTCTCGGATTGCCATGCAGATTTTTCCTCTCAGCGGACTGTTTCCATCTTGTTTTTTTTAATACTAAGCCTACAATAATATTTTTTAATCCTCTTTGTCTTCCGTACGAATTATTTGACATCTCAAACGTTAGATTGAATATTCGAGATCATTATTTCAGGAGAAGTATAAAATAAATATGTTGGGAAAAAATAACGAGTAAAAATGTTAAGAGATTTACATAAATTAACATTTAATATGCTTAAGCAATGTTGGACCACTTCTTATAACATTAATTTATTTGCAAACAACAGTCATAATTACAGCGCTTGGATGTTTAAACTTTTTGCTTGAATTAAACGTATCAAGCTATTCCCCAACCCAATAGAGAATTCTGTAATGTAGAGAGCACCATAAACATTTTCACCTAATCTAGAGTATGAAATTAGGAGAGAAAATGGCTGGGAAAGCTTTGGAAATATAATGAGGATCCTATTTATGTGCCTTCAGTGAGTAATATGTTGCTTCACTCCCTGCCACAGACCTTTATGACTGCTTCTGTGGTCACGGCTAGGTGTGTGTAATTACCGAATTAACTCACCCGAATTATTCAGCACGCTTGGTTAATGTTGTTTACGCAGTCTAGCATACCTCACTGCCGGCGCTAGCCCAGATTGGATGGAGTCTGTTCCCCGAGTGTTTCCCGTATAGGCGCAAAGAAATTTTCGAGCAAGGCCTATTAATATACCTACCTCTGTCGTCTCATCCCTCTCTCGGAGAATAAGTCATTTGGACAGATGCCACGCGACCTTTATATATGTATTCCTCATTCCCCCCCCCCCCCCCCCCCGACGGGACAGGGACT
>WURS02071249.1:0-10423 GCA_011762765.2 Rhinocypha anisoptera | reverse complement strand
AGATAGTAACCTGGTTCCAGTAACGAGATTCCTGGTTTAAATTCCGGCTGAAAGAAAATTTTTTCTCTTTGGAATCAGTAGGATTTCATCATCATTACCACATTTTGTGTTCTTCCTTGTAATTATTACATTGTTTTACCTTTAATGTATTATTTGTTTGTATTTTCATGTATGTGTACTTTTAATGTAAGTGTATTTTTATGTATTATTTTTCACATTGAATTTACTCTTGTACTTCTTCCAGAAAAAATACCGTTATGCAAACCATAGACATAATGGGTAACATTGGGGGGATTCCATCATCATTGACGTAGACATCATTTCTTGTTAAATAGATGCGTTTAATGACATTATCCAGTATTATCTGTCTTCAATATTTGACCAAATATAGCCAAAAATTTATACAATGAATTTATAATACAATAACTTATCCCACCATATATTTCCTTCCTTTTTTAGAACCTGTGTGTTACCTAGAACATATGCTATAATGAAAATTATTCTAAACTTCTTTTCTTTATTTAAACTTTTTCATATAAAATAGCATGCTTTATGTTGATTGTTTATCAGTCACTATTATTTCATATTACTAAACTTCAAATTTTCTTCTTTGCAGGTAAATTGCTCTGCTGTTTTCATAGTCCACTTAGCTGCCTCTCAGCCCTTTAACGATTTCCAAGATAAGCTCAAGAACTTTTGCATATTTTTCTCCAATTGCAAAGTTTGATTTTCTTGGTAGTCGTTATTTTTTTCTTACGAAGGTAGGTTCATTTCTTCCTAAAATTTTTGTTTTTTAAATCTTTTTTGTAGGATTAGTTTGTAATTCTCCCAAGATAAAGTGTTTCACTTGTACTAATTGTCAATCTCTATATTTACCATTGATTTCATCAATATTTATGGAACATTTATCTATTTTTAATGGAATTATAATTAATTTGTGTACCATCCTCCAAATGAAGCTAAGAATATTTCAATTTTTGAATGGCGTTCCTCAGTTTTCCCATTAGTGAAACCGAATCCGTTCACGTTACGGCAAGAGAAGCTGGATTACTTGCTTCTTATAGATTTTTTTGATAACATTGAATTTAAAACCTCCAAATTGTCCATAAATGAGGTTTCTCATGAACCATGCTTCAATGTATTAAATTACTGGGAGACTTACAGTTATACTATTGGCATAATTGTTAAGGAATTCCCTTAGAAAAAATATTTATCTAATGTGTTACACACCACTAGCGTAGTTGGTAAATCATACAGAAATGATTAATTTTTTCATCTGCATTATTCTCATATACCTATTCTTGGACACTTGATAGGACAACTTGTTACGACAACAGCGTTGTCCACTGAACCTTTTGGAGTACAGAAGTAATGATTTTCAATAACTTGTGAAATTAATAATATATCATTGAAATTGATATATTTTAATTAAAAACCTTATTAATTATTTCTTTATATATGAGAAAAAAAGAAAAAAAACAGTAATTTGTAAAACTTGTAAAAAATAAGGTAGAAATATATTTCTTAGCATCTAGTCACTTAAAATTTTCATAGTTCTTGAATAATACTCGGAATGTAGACTATTAAGCTTTCCATAGACGTGAGAGTCTTCAACTCGAATCAAATTTGAGTTTTATATTTACGGATGATGACAACAGTAATATTTTCGATTATATTTTGCTGAAAAGTCAAATCAATTTTAAGTAATTTCATATAGCCTGATATATGGGAAATGAGTTCGGCAGCCAATAGTATTTAGATGGTGATTAAATCATTTCACGATATTTTAAAGACGACTAGTAATATTTAAGAATATATAAAGTTACAAGTTAATTTCTATTTCATTATTTATCTGTTAATTTATATGGATATTCCTGTGCTGTATTCCAGTATATTCCTGGCTACAAGTGTTCTTTACCTCCGGTACCCTTCCGTAATTTCTGTTCTTCCCAAATTAAAATTCGTTATACTTGTAGCTGCATTAACTTAAGTGGATGACAGCGGGTATAAATTAGAATGGAAATTATTACTCAATTCCTAAAATTAAAGTCTACCAAAGAAATTTGTGTTAATTCGCTGTCTAATTTCTGATTCACTTTAATTAGAAAAATAAATGGAAAGTTTTGCTGGCAGTACCATAAAGTTTGTCTGTTTCATATTCATCCTATGAAATGTGTGTCAGTAGTGAAAATTGGTTTCCAAGTTTTTAAGACTTTTACCTCTATTATCCTGGAAATAGCTTGTTAAATCAATTTACAAGACAATCTTATTTGGTTCTCAGTCATAATTATTATTTAAAAATAGGTTATTAGTAAATTATATATTTTTAAATTTGAAAGACTTGAAATTAATTATATTAGTTCCAGATAGGCTAACCACGAACAGTGATGCAATATGTGATCTTTGTTGTACGATACAATTTTCCAAAAGTTCGTCAGTCTCACGTACTTAGTTTTGATATGCGTGAGAGATTTCACCTCGTTAACTGCTTGGTGGATATTAGTTAAAGGGATGTTCTCTCCAGTCGATTTATGGAACTAGTTTAAGAGTTGAGATATTTAGTGGTAAAATCGTTTACTTAGTCTTTCAGGCTAAGACGTCTTGTGAAACCAAATTAAAACTGAAAAATATTCTGGATTATGCCGGTCATTTGCAGTACGTAGTAATTTAGAGTGGAATCATATACCCCTTTCGAATGAAATTACAAATAATTCCTATTCTTAAAGTGCGATACATCTGTGCCCTACACATTTATCTATGCTCATGCAATTATCGGTTCATGAAATAGCCACTCTTTATTTGTTGGCCGATTTTCGGTTCTCATATTCGTGCAAATTCGTGTCATGACTGACATGACATCATCTCAAATTTGAAAAAATTACTTTCAATCTCGTTGCGGCAGTTCGGAATAGCGCTCTTAGTAATTATTTAATTAACCTTTCGCGTGGTCAATCTTCGTGATTTTTCCCTGAAAGAGAGGATATGGAATACACTGTAGTACCTCTAGGAAAACTAACAAAACTCGTCTTGAAGAACAGATGTTTAGTGAAGATTCTTTTGGAAGGTACTGACCAGGGCGATGGAAATGGATCAGTTAGACAACTGGGAAACGTAGAAGTTTGACAAGGATGAACTTTAATACTTATACGTGACAACTAGAAATGTGTGAAAAAACTTAGATATGGAAACTACGAAGGAATGAAAGCATTCGATAGAGATACTTTATGTCACATTTATGCCACGAACTAATACTCAATATTGATTGAGAATTTCATTCATTAGTATTTCAATACGAAGATTGGTTTACTCATGACATTTTGTTTCATTCCTATAACACTCCTTCATTTCACTTTTTAAGCGTCAATGATGACGTAACCAAGATTGGAATCAGCCTTTTATATTTATTGTGACTTCGCATATTATTATTAATCTATTAGTAATATAATGTGGTCAAACAAACATTGAATTACCACATAAAAACTTATTCACTCACAAAATTCGTTTCACTATAGTGAGACGTCATCAGATGTTGTTACTCATTGAACGAGAGGGGAGCGTGGAAACATAATCTTAAGCATGGGAACGCGAAGTTTATTCCCCCCCATTATAATAATGAAGTTGCACAGACTATAGACCAGGAAACACCTTCACTTATTAAATCTATTAGTTTTTTCTTCAGATTTTATTGTAGCCGAGCGATGACACATTTTGCATCGTCCACATAAATAATGTAAAATAAATCCACTCATTACATCTTAGGTACATTACGTTATGCGTGTACTGATTTTTCTATTACGTGAAAGTCCGGATGATCTGATTGCGTGTTCTAATCTCACAGGATCTACTTCTGCTTCGAGGACGGAAGAAAAAAGCCAGGCGCCCGGCTACGCCAAATTCACTGAAATAAACGGGAAGTGGGAGGGACTTTATTTTAGCCTATTGCGAAAACACGACGCAGCTGCTGGAGTTCTTTCCGCGCGGAAAATCAAGTCCATCCCAGTAAAAATAGCCAGCCCACTGTCATGGACAGTTGTCCACGACATTTCCATGGCAGTGGCCTGGGCCATTCGCAATTGACAATCTGGCTCACAGCATTCACAGTGACTCTTCCTACATTTTAAGTTATATAAATGCTTGTGAGGAGTGTCTTGTTGGTTTGCGTCAGTTTCTCACATTTATTTTCACAGTGTTGTTTCTCGTCTGGTACCGGGAGGAAGGATATACAAGGATGGGAATGTAAGGATAGGAGGAAGTTTAGGCTCAGAAGGACTTCAAAAAATATATTTGAAAAAGTTAGTTATGCACTGAAAGTAATATAGGGTAGAAAATTACTTTAATAAGAAACTAGAAAACTACTCCATTAAGGTACATTATCTATGTAAGACACTCATGCTGCGTAAGACTTCGTCTGAAGTCTAAGACTGCAATTCTCGCAGTCATTAATAATGGAAGCATAATTCGTTGGCGTCATCATAATAATAAGAGGAGTAAGATGAACGTCCTTTTACCTTAAACGTATCACTTAAAATGATGTATTTTTCCAGTGATTCACGACGTATGACATCTAGTAGAAGTTAGTTGGCTCATGAATTTTGCACACACATAGACTCGTATCTAAATTAAATATTATAGCACGGACAAACAATGTTAACTTCAATAAATAGTATATTTACACAAAATTTAACGTAGCACGACCGGTTTCGACGGCAATCGTTATCATCTGCTCACCATCGCAAGATTGTTACATCCAGTGTAAATGAACTAAATGTTGAAGATAACATTCTTTATTATGGATTTACACCAATTGACGATCACCTCAGTGAGTTTTACAGTGCGACCACTTCAACTACAATAAGATGTCACGTTGTCACTTTTTTTCGTCGGGAGTAAGCTACGGCGATTTTTTCAACGGAAATGTTCTTTAAAGTTTTCCATTGACAGCATTTATTGATTCTCTTACGAATTGACATTTTTGGAATGTAGAGAGCCGGCTAATTCCACAGGTTTAGATGTTGTGTCCACACAATAAACTGATTTTATTCGTAAGGGTACGTAAATTTGTCGTTCCGAATTTGTTCACCGTATCCGAGGTCGCATAAGGTGTCACCTCACGTTTTCGGGATCGCGATAAGCGATAATTTGAATCCCCCTTCCGCTTCCCGACGAGCGAGCCTATACTCCCCCCCCTCTCGTTATTTGCTCCCAATTCGCATGATCCCCCTTCCCATCTACCCCCCCCCCCCACAGTTCATTCGTGGCCGTCATTTAATTTCCGAAATCATATTGAATTTTTGTAGTTAAGGAAGCGGCGAATAATTACGCTTCACGATGACCAGATATCGCACTAACCGACTAAAAAACATATTAATAAGGTCGCGGGTTCGAGTCCCCCCTAGGGCATGAACCTAGGATATGAAGTGTTTTCATTTGGTTTCTTCTTTCGATTTGATGAGGTGCTAAATGACCATTGACACCCTACAAAAATTGTAATAGCGCCACTAAATTATACTTCACTCACCATGTTGGTTCGTTCGATTTCCGTCTGCTGTTTAATCCGGTTGATAGCCGAGCTCGCTCTGTGAAGAACCGTTGGAGGTTGATCGGTCCTCCTGCGAGGTTTTTGCCTCTCCAGAATTTTGCTCAACAGGATTCTGTTTTCGCGGTCAATTTTGCTTTGCTGTTCCTTCGTGAAAGTAATACTCTTCCTTGCTTTTATGATCCTCTTGGATGAGCTGTTGGAACCGCTGTCGGAATTTTCCAAATTGTTTATGGCCTCCATCAGCAGTTTCATATCGATTGAATTGTTTTGGTTACTCGATCTTGTTTTGGACTGCTGTCGGAGCACTTCACTCTCACTATCAGAACAAGTCGGGCAGTCATATCTCTTCACGGAGGATAACATTTTTGGTGAGTCGGTCGATGTCTTTTCCCCCAGAGAATTTTCGAGATTGTTATCGCCTTGGTCAAAAGCAATGCAACTTCTTAAGCTACGAGAGTTACTGGAGCGCCCTATTGCTTGATTGCTTTTGTCTTGAGAATGCTTATCGGTGGATTTTCTCAATTTATCATTACTCTGCCTGTAGGATAATTTATCCGGCCTCAAAAAAAATCTGGCCTTTTGTAAACCGAAACTTAAATTACTACCTAAGCTGAAGTCCATCTGTGAGTTGGTGAAATCCTTCCTGCTAGAATATCTAGGGCGGCTTAAACTAGAAATGTTCCCCTCTGTATGACTCAACTCGTTTCCAACGCAAATAATTCTTCTGTGATGATTTTTACGCGCCATGGCAATGGCGTGAGGAATCTCAGTCTTCCGAGACTGTTTATTTCGGCGATGTCTTAGCAACGCCCGCCGCAATACTGCGCTCCCGATGATCGATAGCGATACAAAGGCACCCATGTTCTCCGGAAATAATCCGTGTAAGGTCAGTAGCGTGATAATACTCATCCTTTGCGTTCCTTAACAAATTTTTACAATCTAATTTGTACATTAATGGTGTATTACAAAGAGCTACGCGTACATAATAGTTGAATACACAGTTGAAAGTTCGTTAAGGAATACGTAGTTGAAGGTTCATAGAAAATAACATCTGTTTCAACTCAATGAGGTTGAAAGGTCTTTAATATTTAGTATTCATCAGAAGTAATGTGGTTGGAATTCTTTAATCGTTTTCCACCTGGTTGTTTTGATGCTCACAAAACGTCAGAAAAGTTCACTTAAGATTAGCGTAAATTTTAGCCCTCATCCAATGAAAGATGGTGGTGGGTTAATGTAATATTGTTCATACTCAAAATTCACGGTTTCCAACAGTGTTTTATTCTCATATTTCCATAAAACGGCCATTAAACGCTAAAGCGAACAAAAACTTATCACTGTTACTAGCACCCACACGAAACTATAAAATATTTTGTTTGAATGCTCGTTTCTCACCACAAGGGTATTAAAATAAATATTTATGCAAAAATCCAAGAAACTCCTCACATTGTGTTCCTTTTAGAGCAAGCGATTGCAGATAAAGCAAAACAATAATTAAGTTCGCTGATTCTAGATTAATAATGTGAAAGTTCTCATGTAGTTAGCCCGATGTCGTTTTATTCCACTTGAAAGTGGCGGTTTCGGATTCTTTCCGGAAATATTTTTCTCGTGTGGTGGATCTATTCCAGATACGATGTTTAAATTTCATAGCAGGGAATGTTCCCGAATACTCTGCCATTATTGTTTCACGAATGTTTAAGGTGTACGTCCATTACCGTTCCTCAAAGCTGTTAGTTCAATCTGGCAGCCCAGAGTTATTATTTAACGTCAATTAAAATATTATAATGGTAATAAACTTCACTCGGGGGAACGTAACTTCGTCGAATTCCATAATAAAACAATATTAACTTCACCACTTTGAATATTTATACAAAGTAGTAATAATAATATAAATAAACATATCAAATAAATAATATAAATAAACATAAAATTGAAATAACATTATACATTTTATAAATAATAACACAAAACAATACCTATATATACAATTAGCAATAACTTTGTCGACAAAATATAACAATAACTTTGTCGAAAAAGTATTGTTTTATTACAATGCTATTAGATGTACGTAATATCGTGTCCGGAATATGGATTTGAAATGTGTATATTGATCCTACTGAATTACGGAACTTCGGATCGACCCATTAGTGACTTGTGTGTGAGTGGATGGTTCCAATAGCCAATGTCGATGTGTACTTTGGTCCTAGTTCCGTTAAGAGAAAAGAATTTATTCCCCAGGTTGTTCCAGCAGCGGAAGGAGAGTTTTTCGAGTCATTTCGGCGTGTCCCCATCACCGATGAAAAAAAGACATCAAAATCGTCTTTCCCGGTGAATTCTGATCGAAAGGGATTGTCCACCGGTTGTTTTAATATTGCCACCCTGGCAGTTTTTCGCCTCAGAGATCCAACATCACGGAGAGAATCGCGAAACATCCAATAATTAACAAACAAACGAATAAAATTTCAGTGCATCCGCTAATGTTTGTCGAGGAGTCCTCATAAAATTTTACACTCGAGCAGGATTTGTCGTATAAGGTCTCGCATTCGTCAGCGACGTCCAAAAATACTGTGACCACTAAAATGGATTTCGGAGAAATTCCTCGTTATGACGTGGAAAAACGCATTCGGCACTTCCACGAACGCCTCGTTAAACTCCTTCCTGTAATTTGGGCGTGAAATTCAGCATCTTCACGTTAAAGCCTTCGTGGTGCCTTGGCGAGTGAAAATATTTATATATCACCCGTACGAAGCGAAAACTGTTATGAATTATTACTGATTACTTTTCCAAAATCTGCCAAAATGGTTAAAATGAGAAAAAGAATGAGAAAAAAATTCAATCGCCGATTTGTTGGTCAGGGGGGAGGGGAATGGAATTTAGTACGGAGAGGAAGTGGTATGTGTCTTTAATATATGACGACAGGGATTGGACGAGGGGTTGGAGGTAGTGATCCACAAAGGCGGAAATACGTTCAGTGATTGAGTGACGGGAAGAAACGATAGGGCGGCCAGGATTATTTGTTTTGTGAATTTTTGGGAGGAGGTAGAAATCAGGGTTCGGGGATATGGAGGAATGAAGAGAGAAATATCCGCGTCGGAAAGACCCTCTGCAGTGCCATTTGTATGCAAAAAAGATAAAATGTTGGAAAGAAATTTTTGGCTGATATAACAGAAAATAAATATAAAGGTACCTAACGTATGCAGTCCTCGGTGGCGGCTGGGAACACATCCTCGCCTTTCCAGCCTGAGGTCGCGGGTTCGAATCCAGCCCAACGGCGTGGATGTTATTCTTATTCGAACTAATTGTTGCGAAAGGTTGGCGTCGGAAAGGTGCCAAAACTACTTAACAAAGAGACGACAGACTAAACTGGGAAAGAGCTTAGAGCGGAAAAAGGAAAGGTAACATATAAAAGGACGAACATAAAATGTGAGACGAGGAAGATGGAAAACCAATGGAAAAGCCTTGCATTCAACAGGGGATTGAATTCTGAGCCATTCGATTGCCACCCTCGACCTGGGATTTCGATTAGGAATGGGCGGGGGGTGGGGTTTATGTGTACCATAGTTACGACTAGGTTCGCCAAGAGATGGCGTCTGGGTTTCAGTCACTCACTACTATGTGAGAGAGGAGAATGAATACGCACAAGGGTGGACAAGAAAAGATTATTTTTTAACAGACGTGATGTTTTGAAATGTACACAACGACACGACAATGCATGCGTGTAGATGCAGGAAACGTATTGTCGTCGAAACACAAAATAAAGAGAGATATTCGATAAAAGTTGAAGGAATATTAGCTGAAGTATATTTTTATAGGTTCTCTTATGAGCCTCTAAACTTCCTCCCACCCTTCCATTCCCATCCTTGTATACCCTTCCTCCTGATATAGTTTGCAGCCTGACAGAAAAGTTAAACTATTCTTGAAATAACACAAAAAATAGTTTTACTATTTGAAACATACTTTTAAAGGTTCTTATGCGCCTTCCATCCCCATCATCCTTGTACACCCTTCCCCCCTGTTCTGAAGAGCCTGATATCTAAACCAGACTTGAAACCAACAGCTCAAAAAAAAGGGGAGGTCTTGAGCTATTAATTTATATATATATGTTCAACAAATACGTAACTTCCACAGTCATTTGCATATTAACCGCGACTAATTCCGTAATATTGATAAGTTGTTCAACTCAGGGTTCCAAGGTCAAAAACCCCTCTCATAAAAAATTACATCCCGGTCCATTTTCCCCTTCAGACAAGAAGAGATCAGCGGTCTCTAATGACGACCGTGGCATAATATTTTTCCTGCTCTTCGTTTAAGGAGGATGAGTGGGCTTCGAGACTTGGAAGATTTAAGTCTTCCGTGGGACGAAGGGAGAGAAGTGGAATGAAGGCGGAGGCCATTACGCGAAAGAGAAACTGTATGATGGGTAATCGGATTAGCTGCAGGCGAAGAGGAGGGGGGGAGGGAGGGGATGATGGACAGGGAGGGGAAAGGATCAGATCCGGTAGAATAAAGCATCGGAGAAGGAAAAGTTGTGAACGAGTAGACAGTCGGGAAAATGAACCGTAAATTTGGATTCCCTCAGGGTTAAGAGGGTTCCCTCTCGTGGCGGACGATTGATCGATTCACACTGTGGCGTTGGGGAGGGAGGGGCAAAGTGGAGTGGGGGGGGGGGGTTATGGCGCCTTTCCCCCCCCCCTCACCGCGGCCCTCATTTTCCATAGGGGCAGAGGGGGAATCCGTGGTCACCGAATTTGCAACAACCCTGATTCCTTACAATCATTCCTCTCCAATCTTCACTCCTCTCTCCTCCGATGTGGCTACCCCGAGTCCCTTCTCAATAAAAAAATCAGAAAAACTCCCTACACCCCCAACTGTTCTCCCTCCAATAAT
>WURS02071238.1:0-10423 GCA_011762765.2 Rhinocypha anisoptera | reverse complement strand
CTTTTCCTGCATTGTCTACAAGTCTAGCTCGTAGCTCCATATGTTCTTTTATTCCGATCGGCTATAAGGACAAAATAGCACCAATAAATGACAGACTGGAGCATAGATTCAAAGATAAGTTGTTTGGTCATTCCCCAGGAAAGTCTGTGGCATAAAACCACAAAGTCTTCTCTCGTAAAACCTTTCTTACAATGTAGATTCGCGTGACGTGACAATGTAATGAGTGTTCCAATCCTGTGATGTATGCAACTCGAAAACCAACTATGGCAAAATCTACTCGCTATAGCGATAGCGCAGATATGAACACTCGTAATAACCGGTGGAACTTCTTATGTTTTAACACATGGACCAACCAAATCAAAACAATCACTCTCTGTAATGATACTCTCGTTATAAGCCATACTCGCTATAGCGGACTTCTACTGTAATAAGATTAATAAGTTTAATTTTTCAATTCTCACAATTCTCAACTAAAGAGGCTCGTAAGTTTTGAAATACACTACCTGAATTGGCAACCAAAGGAATTATATCAGCATAACTTAAATGTTAATGCTACATTCTTTCCACATAATTGTAATTTGTCCACCTGGCTGGATTTAATTCCTGCACAAGTTATTCTCTTCTATTTCAATACCCACTTGTTGATCCAATTAACTTTTTTCTTCTTTCTTGAATGTCTTTTGGTTCTGCATATAATTTTTGTCTTCTTCGTAATTATGGATAGCATTCTTCCTTTTTTAATTTACTGAAATTTTTTTTAGTTTCCTGCAGTTCATTTTTTCTCTATTCGTTCTGTATTTTGCTATGTTTTTACTGTCATTTTTTCTTTTCATCAAAGTTATTAATCAGCTCTTTGGGCTTTTTACCTATGCTTCTTCCGTTTTTATCCCCCTTTTATTATAACACAATTTCTCCTGTAATGCACTTGATTTTAAATTTCATGTCCTAAATTTCTGTGTGGCATTCTTTTGATTGCCATTAAGAATCTGCAATTCATGCAGCTTCTTCCTTATTTAATCTTTTAAAATTTAAATCATATATAAAATTGCAAGGAAAGTTCCAGTATTGAACACAAATTGCACCTTAGAAAAGTAGTTTGATTGTTATACTGCAATGTGTATATCATCTGGTAATAAAATAATATCCCTAAAAAAATAGAAACTCAAGAACTGCCATAATCTAAGTTTACTTACTATATAAATTAATATAAAAATAGAGGTACAGAGCATGTTTACAATAATAATATTAACATTAAATACAGATGAGACATTTTTACAATAAAAATATTGTTTTATCATTTATGACTATCAAAGAATATAATACATCTGCAAAAGATGTTCATATTCAACAACTTTTATGAGGACAAGGTGAGTGAGTGTGCAGTTAAAAAGTTTTCCTCTCTTTAAAATATTTTTGTGCTAACCAAAAAAAGCATGGAATATGTTTTTAAAATAAGTTAAATTGAATATTAGACTAATGATTAAATCTAACCACATAGCAAATTTATCTATATGAATTTAAGTATCAGTATAACTCACTGATCGAATGTGACTGGCCATTGTCGGAATTCGGCCAGCCCAGATGCAACCCTCTTGCTTGTATGGACATGTGATCAAGTCTTTTCTGGTCATCGTCTTCCCACGAGAAACAGTTTGTTTGGGAGATGAACTACTGCCACCTTTTCCACCTCTTAGCTTGTGATGATGTCTTTTTGAAGACTTCTCACGGGACTGTTGTCTTTTTCTTTTCAAGGATACTGTTGGTGTGGGAATATTCTCAGGTATAATTTCAGTCTGATTCTCCTCCACAGACTCCAAGGATGAACTACTAAGATGAAGTTTCAATGATTCCTGTAATTAAAATGAAAACAAACTGTTACATTATTATACCTTATGTACCTTATGTAAATGAAGCAGCTTAGTAATTAGAAGCAAGTGAGATATCTGGACAAAATAAAGAGTAGTTGTGAAAGAAAATGAAGTGCTGCATATCTTTTAATATTGTTCTTTCTCCTTTGATTGAATCAAAGATTTCATTAGGATGAAGTACCATAATGTATACAAAGTGGATATTCCCAAATTACTTCACAATTTTTTCTCTAAAGCTAACCACAACCCACCTCTGGGGAACTGTTGCTCTCACTTATATTCAACAGGACTTTTGGTGGACTGGCTATGGACTCTGAATCATTCTTACTGTCACTTTCCTCAGAATTAGACTCGACTGGAATCCCATCCAAGTCTAGAACATTCTGATCTTTGACTTCATCACTTGTAGTTCTCTCTTCAATACAGAGCCTTCCTGGAGATGGAGAAGAATGGTCATCTCCGTTGGGTTCTTCGCACTCCTTGGTTGCCACTACCCCTTCTGCCTCACCCTCTGCTGAGCCCATCACGTAATCATAAATGTTGGGGAAGGCCAAGTCTTGTTCATCTTGCATCTCGAGGTCTCCTTCATCAGGAAATACTCCTTCCATGCAAGAATCTCTAGAAACCTCCAACTCATCCTCACTGGGTGAAGAAGTGACCAGAGGGTTGTCAAACTCCTGGGATGATGTCTGGGCTGATGACCACATGCTTTCTATCGAGTTATGATTGATATAAGGTCTCGCAAAATTTTCAGTGCATGTCTGAGTATGAAGGTAGCCATCAGTGTTCTCATCAGAATTGTTTGTGGAATCAATATCTCCATTTTCTTGGGTAGGATATGAGGAATATGAGTTCTGAGCATTACCATATGTCTGCTGGTCATAATGACAGCTGTACCCAAAAGCCATAGGATGTGCGTATTGATTACTTTGAGATGGGGATGAATTAGAAGAATTTGGGTTCACCAATGTCTGGTATGTGTTATATTGGTGAGAATGTTTTGTGAAGTCACATTCATTGCAAGGTAATGCAGTAACATTCAGTGGTGCCCCATATATTGTTGCTGAGTGCATATGAATGTTAGCGGTATAACTAGGAGATTGGCTAGTTTTCAGTGATGAATACCCATTGTTCCAGTAGTTAGTATTAACTTCATTATTGGGTGTCATGGTTTGAGCACTGGTGGTGAAAGAATCCTGTAGGCACTCAGAAGCTCCATTAACTCCAGTTTGAGAGTTACAAAGCTCCTTGCTGAATTTTTCATCCTGTCCAAGTCCTTCATTTGGGGAGTAAGATTCCATTGGAGGGCTATTTTTGGTGACTACCAAATCAGAATCTCCATCAGCTTTGTTCTCACCATGTTGCCATGGCTGTAAATCATGAAGTGTATTCTCAGTTGTGTGATTACTTTCTGTCTGGTTCATAGGGTCATTCATTTGATTGGGGACCCTTTCTGAAAAACTTTCACCATCATTTCCAGCTCCTGAAGACTGATACGAATTCACAGGCTTAGGTTCAATGTCATCTAGATAACCACTTTTTGACTCTTGGCTCTGAATGCAAGAACCCAAATCCTTAGTTGGGAGCATATTTCCATTTGTAGTTTCATAAGAACGGCGGGATTGCACCGTTAAGTCATGAGCCATGCCAGATGAACTAAAAGATGCCTCATTGTAATTCAGAGGCATACCCTGAAAATGCCAGATATTGCTGCTGTTGTTAAATGCTGGTTGAAGCTTCTTGTACATCTCCTGTGACATGGTACTTGTACTGGAAACATTTGTATTCTCCCAGGACTTGGATAAATTGTTTAGAGGTGCAGGGAAGGAGGTGACTGAGTAAGGTAGGTAGTTATGGGCAGAGTTCTTCTGTGACGTATCATCCAAAATGTTGGGTGTGCAGCAGTTATCCACAGACCTTTGGTTTGGAAAGAATTTTTTCCCATATATCTGAGATGCTAGCTGCTTTCCTGCCAGGGCACTTGCTGCATCGTTTGATGCTGCATCACTTTGTTGTGAATACCCAAAGTACCCCAAAGTGTTCATGCTTCCAACACTATGTGGCAAAACAGAAGGCTGTTGTGGATTGCAGTGAGCAGTGGGGATATTTTGATACTGTGGTATTGCAGCATAAGATGGATGAGAGGTGGCATACTGCTGCGAACCATAATTGCCATCTGACATCAGCTCAGATTGCTGATGTAAGGAAGGGTAGACATGGTCTCCCTGGGGATACTCTTGAAATGCATTAGACCCCTTGCTATTAACTGTTGAATAATTCTGCGGAATCTGAGGATGTGTCATGTGCTGGTAGCTTTCAGTTTCAGCGGGAGAAAACTGAGCAGTAGTATTTGCCATGGAACCACCTGAAGTAAGTCCATAAGCATTACTAGGCTTGCATCTTATGTGAGCGTTAAGTTGAAGCATTTGTGATGAGCCACTTTTGGAGAGTATTCCGGCCAAAATGCCATTGGGTAGAGAGAGTGCCGGGCTGGCTGGCATGGCATACCTGTATGGATATGTCACCTGAAAAAGATATACAGAACAAATGAAAAAAGTAGCTTAGGTGGACAAAATGAAGAAATTTGCATGTCCTCCAAAAATAAAATAAAAAGTATCTCTTAAAAATAAAAATAGTTTAATGAATACTAAATGAAATAGCAAAGAAAAATCAAAAGCAACAGTAAAGAAAAGTCAGAAAGTTTTTGAGGTGCTTTCAATATTTTTAAATGAAACTTTATTGCTGAGAGATCATTGCAGTAATAGAAAAAACAAAATATGTTTCATATTTGAGGAAGTTGGCTTATGTTTGAGTATGTAAGAATAACATACATAAAAATACTTCTTTTTAATACTTTGTGTGTGATTTTGACTTACTTGTACGATAGATTTGATCCAACATTTAAACCTATGTGGAATTACACAAATCAGGAGGAGGTTCTGCCATTTTGAAACTTTCTCACAACACATGCGCTGATAATTTTAATGGAAACTTGTACCGCAATATGCAGAGTAATCCTATCAACAGTGACACTGAATATAATGTTGAGGAAACCAAAAGTAAGTCACCCAGACTACCAAGTAGTCTTTACAGCTGATGAATCTACTTTGCCAAAGAACTAGACTACTTTTGGAATTCATTCACTTCATAATAGAAGAAAACATTTTACAAGAACTATTATTTCCAGTAAAATTATAAATAGACATTAAAGGAAAATAGGAAGTTATTAAAGGAAAACACTATTGAAATAAATAGGGATTCCTCTGTGTAATATCTTGTCCATCACTACAGTTAGATAAGAGCTCCAGGAATTGTTGGACACTGGGAGGGGGAGTTGATTTCATGTTTGAAAAAGAAGCATCCAGTGAAATTGCTGCACATGGTGTGACTCACTGAAATAGTTTGCTAAAAAGAAAAAATTCACGGAGATGAATTCCATGACACAAAGTGTAGGTGTTAACTTGGATTTATTTTCACAGAATATTATAAACAAGACCAGTTTCAAACAATGATCGTCATCATCTATAAACCAGTTGTGTTTATAATATTTTGTGGAAATAAATCTAAGTTAACACCTACATTTTGTGTCAAAAAAATGAAAAGCCTTAGTGATCACCTACACCACTGGTAGCAGTAATTAACAAGATCAGAACCAATGCTCTTAAGGAGTGATTATTTAGAAAGCTTTTTAAAGAAAATGATGAAGACTTTGATTGTTTACTGTTGCAAATACAAGATCACTGCCAGTCCAAAAGTACCCATCTAAAATGATTTTACAAAGACTTTTAAGTTACGAAGTTTTCGAAAAAAAAAGATGATTCATTGGGAGATAATTTAATTAAGTTTAAGGGCAAGTTTGCTTATTTGATAGATATATATGACAAATTCAATAAAACAATCAATCTACACTGCAAGAAATTGATTTCAATTTTATCACAGCATTGTCAATTATTTCTGCATTTAGGTCAAAGCTTACTTTGCACAAACTAAATTTGGGTCAAAGACAATTTTATTAGTAACAGAATATTTCTTCTATTGGAAACAACTGATTATGAAAAACTGGTTTATGCAAGCATTTGGTACCACAAAAAATATCTTACAAATAAATTTTAGGATTTATGCTATATGATCATTCCAAAAAGAGCCCTAGAAACTTCTTCAAACTTAACTTAGATAACAGAAATATAACTGCAGGAGAGTCGATTTAAGTAACAAAATATGAAGGGCCAAATTTGAAATTAAAATATGGTATCAAGAATTTTGTCCACAACATCAAGTTCCAGTATTATATTCAGTCTCAAGAGTTGCAGCAATGACTTCTGAATCATTCCCATCACCAAATTAGGGCAGAAGATTTAAGTCATCAATCTATTAACAATGAAAAGAAACATTGTCAGTAATGACATGTGGTGATTCCAGAATAACGATGACAAAAATGAAAAAATTTTTAAAATTGTTTTGTAATATTTCACTCATATCTTTCTCACCTGCAATTATATTAACTTTTTAATAACATATATATTTTTAATTATACTGTGATCAATACACACCATTATTTTTTAATCTACCAATAAAATTACTTTTTAAATGTCATTTTTAATAAATCATTGTGCAATGGTGGTGCTCTCTAATCATAACAAAAATGGGCCTCTAATTAAAAAAAAGGTGAGAACCTATGAACTACACACAATAAGAATCAGTAAACAAAGGGATAACAGTTTACTATAAACCAGTATTGGAAGGGTTCCTATAGGAGGGAAGAATCATAGGTTGATGGTGGCTTATGAGAATCAATTGCCAATTATGCTACGAGATAGGAGCACATACTAAGGTTACCAGGCGAGAGGACAGCTTCAAGAGTCATGCTTATCCATGGAGCAATTTTTTTAGTACAATCTTTCTCGACCACAGGTATCTTCCCTGCATATGCAAGTTTTTGACTAACCATTAAAGTGTGCCAAGTAAGTCAATATTTCAAATTAATAATTCATTATTAGTCATGATCATAGGTATTGTACGCAATGTGTTGCAGAAATTTTCGGATCCTTGGTCATAAATTGTAAAACAATTTTAGAACAAGACGAGTGAATTTAGTTCCAACATTTCAACACCGATGGAAGTGAACCTTGGTTAACTTTTTCAAAAAGGCTGTGGTAGAAGAGATCACTATCGAAGAGTGGGAGGGAATATTTCTGTCTATATACAAATGTAAATTATTCCGGTTGAAAATAAAGTTACGCAAATTTTTACTATAGTTTGGTTTGTTAACGAAACCTAACCCCCGATTTTTCATATAGTACTAGCTGGTTTTGTTTACTGCGAGGTTTTTCGCGAAAGTAACCCCCGCGGTTGACGAGGGATAACTGTACCTATATCATCATACAATGATTTAGTGCCGTTAAGTATCAAACATAATTTGCACAGCTCTTAGTAGTCTCCTACTTCATCCAACACGTTCAGAGTTTGGTAAACGCGATAAGGGGAAAGGGAAATAATCTCTAGGTGACAGCATAAATTCCACAACAGATTTACCGATCTATTACGGAAATAAATTAACATTTTTCATGAGGCGGGAAAATGTGATTACGGTGCTAGAGATTCTCCTGGATACAGTGCCGCATCGGAGAACAAAGCAAAGGCACTCCTTGTAGTTCTGTCAATCATTGAATTTTCCGAGACAAATAAAACAACCAAGCCGATCTCATCAAGCTCGAGAAAAGGCTTTATCGCCTTCGAATGACTTACGTCGATTTTTTTGGACGGTTCAAAATTGAAGACTCAGCACTATAACACTTTGATGCGACCGGAACACACCTGTTTCTCGTTCGCCCCTACAAGGTGAAATGCCTTTGTTTTGAGACCCCAAGCATTGAATACAGTGGTGGAAAAGTTTACTCGGCAACCTTCTCACGCGGACTGAATTTCTTCATCTGGCGAACATCCTCGAGGATAAAGTTGCCCTGCAGGCGGACCGCTTTTTTAAGGTTCTGAATTTTCTCGGAATGATGGTCCCTGAACCTCCATTGACCAAAGATGGCTGCGACAGCATTTTTTTGCTTGTTTAGCATTTCGACAGAAACACTGATATTCCAGGAGAAAAAAAGGCTAAGGAATTCAATGTTCCACTTCCTACGACGATATGAGACTTGTCAAATGCATAATTTTGAGAAACGACGCTTATTTGCAAGAAACATGAAATGTTAGTGCCGGCTAATGCATGAAAGCTCACTCGTTGTACGGTATCTCAAAACACATGGCATTTAGAGTTTAACTCAAAGCAAATGCTATTCTGGAAACTTAGATACCCATAAGGTACCTCAGGTGGCACAAGGAAAGGCAGCTCCTTTCCTTGTGCCCCTCTATCCCTGTATGGATTTTCAATTTCATTGGGTATCTACTACCTAGTATTAAACCCAATTGGGTGTGATAGTACTTCACCTATTGAACCGACCCAAGGTTGAATACTATGTTTTTCGTGCAAATTTGTTTTTTTACTTAAATTTGGATTCTGCAAATACAATAAGGGCTTTTCGTTCTGAGTTTTGTGGAATCAGAAAGGCAGTTTTCCACCATCGCGTGTTGTACAAAAAAAACTTAGCTTGAAACAATAAAATCTGCAACAAAGTTTCATTTAAATCCTCCGAACAGCATAACTAAAAAAATATCAGCTTACACATTTAAGGAGTGTGTAAATTGCTGCCACTTCGAAAATATCACAAATCAATTAGCATACGAAAATTAAAGAAAGTTCACTAGATAAAAATTTGCGTTTTTACCCCTACTTGAGATACTCTCTTTAGAGGTCGCACATTAAAGATAATGCTCACATGTACGCACTAAAGAAAGTTATTTTCTGAAAAGATGAAAAACGTACACTTTTGTTATTTCAACTTGTCAGCTCTTTCGAGTTCATTCTCGTCTTTGTAAAGCCTTCGTCGACAAAGCCTTCGGTGCCAGCTTCGTGAGGGTGCAGAAAACCATGCTCCCCCACTTTCCTGTTTTCCCAAAACAAGCCCCCCCACATGGCGATAAAAGTTGAACGTTTCACAAATTTAAGGAATGGTGGTAAGACAAAAGTAAGCTCACTACGACTTAACGGGAAACTTGAGTGTGTACACTTTCGTGGTTTTAATACCTATAGTCACCCTTCCAGGGAAAAAAAAATCACACAATTAGTATAACTAATTTCTAAAAATTGTTAAATGGTCTAATTAGACCTTGTTATAAAGTTTTTATAAATTTCAAAGAACTAGAGAATGCGGGTAACTTCTAATATTTGGAATAGATACTTGTATAGTATATTTATTTTCAAAAGAATCACTCTTTTATGTCTCCTTGTTCTCTAGCATCTTCGACCTATTGTTATCTACTTGTAGATTTTACGGGAAGAAATAACGGTGGTATTGTTCACGCGGGTGTCCAGCAATAATGGTCATTGCCCTGGCTTATTTTTGTACTATCATTCTCAGAGTACGTACACGATCGCGTCTATTAAAAAAATATATATTCCTCACTCATCCATAACAACCATTCCCTTTTCCCCCCAAGCAGCCGCCTCCATCCACCCACGTCAATAAACTCTGCAATGGGGAGGGGGTCGGTCAATTTCCTTTCCAGCTCTCCCAACCCCCCGGAGTCGGTGCCCGAATTCCTTTCACACCTAATAACTCAACCTCCTAACCTTTACCAAGAGTCATATGTTCTCCTTCCCCCCTACATCCTCCCCAAAGACACGAGGGTCACGAGTATCGATGCTTGCAACGAGAAATTCGACCCTGCTGGTGAGACCTATGCGTTGAAACTGTCGAGTATTCTGATAGACGAAGTCAAAACGCCTGTAAAATGACTAATTTTGTCCTATGGATTAAGTTTTGTAGGTAGACTATGTCGAGTTACTACATACAGTTGCCCACTCCATAGTATTTTGAGCAATGACCACGACTCGTAAATTACCATACTCATCTATTATGATACCGTGAGAAGACGGAGGACCTTCCAAAATTTAAGGGAAAAAAAGCGTTCGAAAAACCACTTCATTCGTTTCGGTCAACGTGATGTAAATGCGCTAATCACCTGTTATCACATTTCCACTTGCATTCAATGAGGGAATTAAATAGTCTTACATTCATTCAGATAAGGACTAAAGATGTTTCTATTCGTTTCGACACACCAAGAAAATTTTCACCCGACTCGATACATACAATTGGGATGAATATTGAGCAAGTCGCTTACTGAAAATAAATAAAACTAGCCACCATTGAGAATATTGATAAAAATCACAGAAGGAAGGAAAAGAAAAATAAAGTCTCACGAAAATTCTTCGCGCGCTCACGCAACCGCTTAATGTGCAGTACTGCCTACTTTGAATTAATTTTCAGCGGTCACGCGTCATTCCACTTTATACGTGTCTATCAACACAGAGCAAAGAATACAACCTAATATTTGGCTACATACACTTCTCACGAGGTCGTGGTAGCACAGTGGGTAGAGTGCTTGGCTACTGACCGGGGGACCCGGGTTCGAGACCGGGTGACGACCCTCCGGACACCTCCAGC
>WURS02071217.1:2500-10424 GCA_011762765.2 Rhinocypha anisoptera | reverse complement strand
AGACACCAGTGGGTAAGGGGGTGGCTAGGGGTGGATAATAACGGTAGGGGGGGAGAAGGTTATTTGGGAAAGGGGAGGGTGGTTTGGGTAAAAGAATGGCAGGTAAGGAAAAGAGTACAAAAATCCGTTAACCATTTCGTCCTTAGATCTTACACTTATTTTCAAAATTAGTCTTTCACCACTTAAAATTAGTATTTCATAATTAGTCTTTTACATTTAGTCTTTTACATTTAGTCTTTTACATTTAGCCCTTCACCTTCATTTACAATGTGTACAATTCTCAATTTTATTATTTTCAAATAAATACATTGTGTGGAATTACAAAGTGTTTCTCTCATTTCAATATGCTGTGCAAATTTCGCAATGTTACGCCCGACACAACTAAGTTGGTCATTATGACTTTCAGAGCCCCGAATTTGACGGAAGAAGTATTTTTTTTTTTAATATTATCTCCACTGATTTTGAGAGTCTTTATCTCGACGAAAAAAATCAAAACAAAGACTCTAGAAGAGTTTATCGAACTAGATGGTCGCCCACAGAGTGAGAGATCTTACTAAAACTTCTCTTTCTAAAATCTTCTCTTTCTATTTTTCGTCTACTTGCTTCTCACGGGATTCACATACGCAAAGTTTTTTCATTCCTAATTTATTTCCCTCGCTTTAGGCAATTCCACCACTTGGGTATTTTTTCACTGGCGTTTTGTCATTAAATACATCTTTTTAGGTGGTCATCAATTATCCACTGTCTCTCTCTCTCTCTCTTTCTCTCTCTCAAAATTCCAGTGTTGCCTTCGATGCCCTCGGAATACTTTCTTCACTCGCCTCGCCATTCGAATCTCTGTGTCTCTCACACACGTTATCTCTCTCTCTCTCTCTCTCTCATTCCCTCTCCGACTGTCTCTCTTTCCCTTTCTCTCGTTCACCGAATTTTCCAGTCGTCCATAAGCTTTGAAAATCCCCCCTCCACTCCGATCTCTTCCCCTCTGCTTTGAGAACATTACATTTATCAAAAGGCCCAAATATCTTTCCTGTCTCTCTCTCCAAATTTCCTTTCCCATCATTATTCACTCTGCACCGCGCGTCTATTCACATCTCCGCTTCCCGCATTCCTTCCGCCACGCAAAATCGGTTTAAAAGATCCGTTTGGAATGTGGCGTTACGTTTTACTGTTCACATTCAATCTGTTTCACGTTTATTTTCTTGTATCTGCCAGTAAAGAAACAGTGGGTATTAATGTGAGACAACTACTTCGGTCTATTCCGTCGTGTTACTTTTCTCAATCGGATCAGCCAGTGAAGTGGACATTTTGTTCCTTTATTCAACTCGTGCTCAAGAAAAACTTCATACCTCATCATCATCAACATTCAAGATTCAAACCAAAATATTAGGTCGAAGAAGCGCCTACGCAAAAAAAACTGCTCACAGGATTTAGTAAAAAATTCCTTGCTAAAATATATTTTTTATAAGATAAAAAATGACTAAGAAGATTTTTTCTAACGAAGAAAATTTTTTATGAGGTTAATAATATTTTATGGTTTGGTTTACCGCCCAACTTCTTAATAGAGATGTGGTGAGGCTTAAGGCCACCTCACACACGGTGCATGATATCATGCGCATGATCACGTGCATGATCTCGATGGCAACGATATCTTCCAAAATGATGGGATCATGCATGGGAAAAATAGAACATGCTCTAATATTTTTCTCTTCATGCATGCATGATTGCGTGCATGGTCTGCGCTCGTCGGCCATGATTGTTATGTGGAGATTCGAAGCTAAAAAATCTTATTACAATAAGTTAACGCAAAGTAATGTGACAAGCAGACAATCAAGAAGCACATTAAAGTAGCTAGATTATAAAATGTGTTGTGTTCAATCATTTAATCGAGCCCTGGGAGACAAATAGTCGGAAAACTAGAAGCGGGAAGTAATATTTTATTTAAGGGTTGGTATTCCGGTGACGTGTAATACTTCAGCGCAGTTGGTTGCATTGCCAAAAGGGCAGCTACAGACAGGTAGCGGTAAACTAAATTTGCTACCAAATGCATGTGCATGATATCATGCACCGTGTGTAAGGCAAATTTTCATCGCTGGATTCTGTCATGCATGAAATATCGTTTCCTACTCGATCATGCACGAGTGCATGTGCATGATATCATGCACCGTGTTCAAGGTAGCCTCAATACACGATTATCAGATTTAGGGTTTTCTTCCTAATGGTTCCAAGTCGCCTCCCAGGGAAAATTTGACAAAAAATGATGACTTAATACGGTTCTTTCTCGCATCCCTGGATCCAGAGACCATTAGCGCCGAACGCGACGACAATAGGCGCATTTCAATTCAGTCTTTATCCCAGCGTGCGTCGTAGAGTCCCGTAATAGGAGGAAGTTTACTACCTCGCCTTGGGTCCCAATTACAGAACTTCTCGTTAGCTTGGCGTCAATCGAAATGGCACCAATCGTGCTCTATTCCTACCACAAAATACGAGTTTTCAGGCAAAAAAGGTTCCAGATGCGAAAGTTGACGACGACAATGGAAGCTTTGTCGCTCGAAATATATTGGAAAGGAAGTTCCGTAACAAGCACCTGGGTGTTTTCCTGCAAATTTTTAAGCAGTCGTCGGCGTGTTTAGGATCGAGTATAGAGATGCCGTGCGGGAAAAAGTGGGAGTCTTGGCGCGGAAGTTTTGCCCTTACACAGCTCTCTTCTCCGGTCTAGTGCAAAAGGCACGCACCAACATAACTTTCCCACGCAAGTCACACTTCCATTGAAATGGCGTCCAAAATTCTGTAGCTCTTATTCCTCTCTCTCTCTCCCCCCCCCACCCACACCGTATTATCGCAGACACAAAAACGAATTTCCAAAATAATTTTCATCCAATAAATTTCCAACTACGAACCAGATGCACAAATTATCTCTTCAATGTAGGTATTATCCTTGTAACGTCAGAATTATTTGTACCAATCTCCTCCCCGGGAGTAAACAAAAAAAAAGCCGCACACTTCCAAATTTATGTCTTTATTCTCTCATTTCTCACTTCATAACCTCCCCACTTCCCAATCAAAAGTCCCCGCTATTCCTCCACACAACAATCCCCCCGCTCTTCCCCTTACACAAGCACCAAACAAAAATTTTCCAACAATCAACCATCCAAAATTCTACTCCAAATCAACAACAATGAAACAAGTGGCCAGTACGCAACATCACAACAATAGACCAGCAATAGGCCAGACGTTACATCTTGTTTTCAAGGTTCTATTTTTAATTGATTATCATTTCACCGACGTTTTTGTCTTGGTACCCGTTGGCGTGACGACCCGAAATTCTTCATTAAAAATCATATCCTCGTCACTAACCCCTTGAATCATCTTGAAGACTGATTCATTGCAATCGTTTTTCTCTTTCCTTCATCATCGCCGTCGCCAACTGTCGCGACTCAACATCCATTCCAATAGGTTCCCTCTTTTTGTGAGTACGCTCTCATCTTTAAGGTTCTCTCCTCGTAACCACGTCACTTCTTCACTCTATCAGGTCAAATAACCAGCATCTTCTATTTATTGACCTTGATGACTCTTTGTCAGCATTATTTGAGTAATCAAGACGAGAACATTTTCATTTTGATTGCCTAATTTAAGAGGAAGAAAACTTGTCCCCGTAAATGTATCATTCACGTCTACAGAAATGTTTCTTTCTTATTAGTTCAGATAGACCGTTACAGAGCATCATTCTGTGTTGTTAATTCTGGAGTCATTTATAGGTTATGGCGATGGTTTGATGATGCTGTAGGTTTTAACATACTTGTTGTTATAAGTCATTGAAACCCTCTGAAGGTTTCAAGGTATAAAGGAATTGCATATCAACGTAATTAACGAATTTAAAAAATTATAAATACACTGCAATTTCACGATTAAAAATTATGAAATTACAGTGTATTTGTAATTTTTTTAAATTCAAGATGAAAGAATTTCACATAGTTAATCCTGAAACTATCGCTGTAATTAACGAACATAACAACGCCCTTTTAAAACATCTGTGACATTTAAAAATATTGTAAGAAACAGTCTCGGGTGTAACTATGTGGACATATTTCATTGTTAGATAAAGGGTAACACTGCAATTCCCACATAAAAATTTATTATCGTTCGCGTTATTTATATGTTAGTATCGACCATGGTGACCATAGCTGGACTGCAACGAAACCACGGTCGTGGACGATAATACATTTTTAAGTGGTAATTACAGTGTTACTATTTCCCTAACCATTTAAAAATATTGTTAAAAATGTTATTTTCTATATCTGGTATGTTTCCAGAAACATTCAACGGAGCACAACTGGTTATGACAATTTGTATCGCCTTGGTTTTTTTTTAATTTCACCCAAAGTAAATATTTTTAGGTATAAATGTCTCATTACTTAGGAGAATTATTTAATCAACGGATACGACTTGATATCGATTTGGATTGCATAAAGTGTCCTTAATATGTGAGTCTATCAGCGACGCTATGATTCTATAGATACCTGCAGTTTTTTTAGGGATATGGAAAATATTATTAGCACATCACCACCATGAATTAATTTTTTTCTGGGGTGTTCTCAATTTTGATGTAGTCAAATGTCCTAGACCTACTGACCAAGGGTAATTTCTCTTCGACTAACCTTGAGTGTTGTCAGGTTTTACCTGCGAGACTGTTTAGCCTTGTGTTTGTATCTAGTGTTTCATCATAGGTCATTCTAGTCGAAAAGGCATGGGTAATTACTGCAGCTCCTTTTGCCATAACCCACTTTGACTGTAGTAGATTTTTTCTGGCGTTATTGGATACCAATTTATTTACCCCACGGAGTGTAGATACTTTTGGAATAGAACTACGACGTAAGAGAAGTGTATGCGTGACATATACCCTTGGAGACGCTCAAGAAGTAGGTTAATGGAGAAATGTCTCTTTAACCCTTCTCCCACTGTCCAAAATCGTATATAAGTCTAAATGACGCAACTTATCCGAAATAATTGATCTATCATAAGATTCGCGGTCTCATGACATGTCTCATAATCCAAAATGTCCTTCCTTTACTCTAGTAATAACGAATAACGACTACTTTTCCATCAAGTTGTCCATATGTCATTGTATCAGTCGCCTTCTTAATTTCCCTGCCTCCTCCCCTAGTTGCAAACGTTTCTATTTTCCAATTTCAGTTTCCATCAACTTTGGCTCGCAAATGAATATTTCGTTATCTTTTCAATCTCATCCGACCGACTGTGTCACTCCGTCCGCTCTCATCTTCTCATGCGACTGCTCCCCCCATCAACCTCCTCCCCCCCCCCCTCTCGCTCTATCTGTCTCTCTTTCTCTCTCTCCCCCTCCATTTGGTTATCCGCTCCTCCCTCTTTCGCGTGGTCATCCTCGATCCTCTCTTCTCCTTGTCTCCATCCCTCAGCGGGATGCAACATAAACCCCTGCCCATGGCAGGGATTATATCAGTCCCATCCACACCCCTTCTTCCCCCCCAACGGATCCACTCTTTGTGCGTCAATGAAACTCCTGCCCATCTCTCCCTGCTCTCTCTCTCTCTCCTTTCTCTCTTGCTCACCCTCCCTCTTTCTCTCTTTCTTTTTCCCTCTTCCTCTCCAACCCTCCATCTCTCTCTCTCTCTCTCCCTCCCTCCCCGAGGACTCCTTCCGAAATTTCGTTTGTTCTGCAGTCCCCGAAGGCATTTTGGACATCCATAGGATCTCCCATCTTTATCCATCCGTGCCGCACGACTTCAGAATGTATATTAATTGCATGGCTGCTTTAGGAAGGGTTCTCTCCCCTTCTCCCTTTCACTCTCTCATTTCTCTCTCTCTCTCTCTCTCTCTCTCTCTCTTTCCTTCTCATTTTCTCTCTCTCTCTCTCTCGCTTTTTTGCTGTTATGTTCTTTGAAGAAAAATGAAAGTCCTGCCAAGGAGAGGAAAACCAAGACAGCTAAATTAGATCGGACCAGATGATATCAATTGACTGCCACCGGAGTCACACTGGTGGCACCCAAACCAGAGAGAGAGAGAGAGAGAGAGAGAGAGAGAGAGAGAGAGAGAGAGGAAAAACGCTAAAAAACCCCGCTCGGCACCCCGGCACGCAAGTCTAGAATGTGGACAACTGATTGTCGCTCCTACCACACAGTGAGCCATTAATAATTTATTGACTAAACACCACCACAAAACAGAGAGAGAGAGAGAGAGAGAGAGAGAGAGAGAAAGAGAGGGGGGAGAGAGATTGTGTTTGTGTGTTACCGTACATACACACATTACAAGACGATTATCAACTGACAAGTCAGAGAGAGAAGTAGAGAGAGAGGGAGAAAAAGAGAGAGAGAGACAGAGAGAGAGAGAGAGAGAAAGAGAGAGAGAAAGAGAGAGAGAAAAGAGAGAGAGAGAAGTGGAGAGAGAAAGAGAGAGAGAGAGAGAGAGAGAAAGAGAGAAAGAGAAAAAGAAAGAGAGAGAAAAAGAGAGAGTGGAATGAGAGTGAGAGGAGAGGGAGAGAGAGAGAGAGAGATTGTAACCGACAATCAACGAGTGAGATACCTACTGTGATCCTACTAACCTAGAGAAGCAGATAGAATGAAAGATAGTAAAGTGAGTGAGTGGCAGAGAAAAAGAGAAAGAGAGAGAGTGGAAGAGAGAGAAAAAGAGAGAGAGAGAGAGAGAGAGAGAGAGAGAGAGAGAGAGAGAGAGTGGAAACCCCCGACAGACAGACAGACAGAAGACAACTCAATCATCAAGTTTGAGGTCAGTGTATATGCCACCCATTTTTGACCACTATTATTATTGATATTATTATTTATTAAAATTCACTTTTTTGGAGTGTTATTCTATTTCACAATTAGAAGAAGAGCAATTACGATCGTATAAACACAATAATATCCAAAAAATACATTTGAATACAAATCATTTTTCTATTAAAAATTTCAAATTATCATGGTTATTCTTTGTTGACATAAATTGGTATTTGTAACAAGTATAAACTAGGTTTAAACTTTGAAATATGCAGACTTAGTTTTTTTACAAAGAAAAATAACTCTATTTTTACATCAAATATTGATTTGCACTAAAAGCAATTATATATATATACATCTGCAATAAACTCAAGTCACTTAAACATGTTGCAATATTCATTTCCATTTTCCCAGAATCTCGGTGAATTTGCAATGGAAACACAAGAAAGTGTTGTGTTTAACATAAAAGAAATAGCAAGAAAACAATTTGCAAATTAGTGTCTGTGAGAAAGTAGATTTCTCTTTCTCTCTCTCACTCTCTCTCTCTCTTTCACTCTATATTTAAGAGAGTACAAGTGATCAATCGAGTTGTTTCACATGTATATATAAGTGAAGCACGTCATTCGAAGCAAAGCACAATTTCTTCTTGGGAAAAACGAATCCAAAAGTACTCCGCAAAAAAGCTCTGTTTCTCATCACACTCTGTTCTGGAACCATCATCATCATCAACAACAAAACTTCCCAAAATAGAAAGGTTCGTGTTTAACCTTTTCTTTGGTGCGTGTGTGTTCTCTCATTCATTCTTTTAATTTCTCACAAGAAAGAGAGAGAGAGAGAGAGAGAGATAGAGAATGTTCCAGAGACCTAGATTTTAATTTGTGTCCCCCCATTAAGTTGATTGTGGTGGTAAGTTGGTGTACTTGGGTTGTACTCACAGACATTTTGTCTGTCAATATGAGAGAGAGAAAGAGCAGGAGAGAAGGTGGGAGAGAAAGAGAGGGAGAAACAGAGAGAGTGGGACAGAGAAACAGAGAAAGTGGGAGAGAAAGAATGAGAAATAAAGGGAGTAGGAGAGAGAGAGGGTGAAGGAGAGAGAGAGAGAGAGAGAGAGTGAAAAAAGAGAGAGTGGGCGTGAGAGAGAGAGAGAGAGAGACGTAATTGTTGTCTTGTGGAGAGGT
>WURS02071206.1:0-10424 GCA_011762765.2 Rhinocypha anisoptera | reverse complement strand
CATCACCACGACCACGAAGCTACATCATCAGGTACTGATGATGTAGCCTTGCTACAAAACCATGGTAGTATTCAATACATATTCCAAGTAGAAGTGTAGTGCAGGGTGAGTTGATTTATTCCTAACCCATAAATGTCTAAAGTCCCATACATGGAGTAGCTTGCATTTCAATAACTGTAAGGGATTCAGGGCTTTAATTTCATGTTGATCATAATTCAGTATATTTATGGCATATAACAAATTAACAATTTCTTTTGCTGGCCCCTCCTGGTGAAAACTTATCTTTAATTATTGTGATAGTTTCTACTGTCCATTTGCCACTATAAAGTTGATTAAGAGCTTTAAGAAAAATCTAGGGGAACCAAAAGATTAAGTGACCCAATTCAGGAGAATTGATCATAAATGATAATTATGACAAGTAATAAAAATTGAATTATTGAGTTTATGAATAGAGCACACAAAGGAATTAACCATGACGTTAAACGTCTAGTTTCTTTTTATTGAAGTTTAGAGATCACCTGACGAACAGCTTCATCCAAGCAATTTCCACAAGAGTCAGCATGGCTGCCAACTATTAATACTGGGATGGGTGCCTCAGCATAATATTTCTGCAAAGAGAGAAAAAAACTAAATTTTATTGCATTTCATTCTTATTACAAGACTGTATTAACGCTCAAAGAGTACAGACCTCACTAGCTTCATGACGAATATGGAACTGGGTCCCAGATGAACCAGACTTTTAAGATCCATAGCATCTTTGCTGTACTAGGTTACTTTATTAATATTACAAACTATATTTTCGGTCATACTTTTTGCAAGTTGTAGGGTGGCATACCCCCAATGCCTTCCCCTTCTACTTCTTCATTACCGTCCATCTTCGCATCTTCATCCCTTCCTCACACACAAGAGGTCACATCAAAGTAGAATTTGTCCTCAATATCACCCAAATCAATTTGATATTATCTGGTCCTAAATCACTTTCTTAACTATTACTTCCCAAGTCCTCACAAACTTCTTCAATTTCTTCGCGGATTAATAATTTCTTTTTCGTTTATAAATCTTTTATCTCCCATTTCAAAATAATTCAAAAACTCAAAAATTATATTCCAATAAGTTTCAAGAGGAAAACAATGCTGCAATATGACACAATCTCCGGCAGGATTTGTGGAAATCCATCATAGAGGGGGTTAAAGAAGTAATGCTGCTATTTCCACATGAATTTTTATTTGGCAAGACCATAGTTTAGTAGCCTTGCTATGAAACCATGGTCTTGCCGAAACTGCCTTCTTTAGCCCCCTGAATGATGCAAAAGGCCAGAGGCACAACAAGAAAACTGAAATCGATGCATTCAGACTTTGAGAATAACTACAATTAATTACAGTGGCGTGCTATGGAAGCAGACTTTGTCTAGAATTTGAACTGCCCCATCATAAAGTACTGGACTGGAGTGGTATATAATCTGGTGATTCCTATAATTTTAGTATTATTTTTGTTTATAGGGTGCTTCGACAGCTATGGTCATTTCGCACCTCTTCAACTCATAGAAAAAACCCATATGCACAAACACAACATCCATGCCCTGGGCGGGAAATGAACCCGCGACCTTTGGATTACCTGGTGAGCATGCTACCCATCAGGCTAACCAGGTCGGTTCCCCTAATTTTAATTAAGGTATACTTTTGTTGTCAATTTTTAACTCCAAATATGATTTTCCAGGATTATGTGATGTGTCAATTACTGAAAAAATAAATTTAATGAATGATTTTCAAAAATTTTTTCTTGGGTCCCCCGAGATCCGAGGTTTGTACTCCGAGTGCTAAATGAAAGTTTCCTCAATGAAGTGAGTTACAACATAAGTAAGTGCAACATGATTCTGCACCAGAAGTGTAGGAGGAGAAGGACAAAGGGTTATTGATTTAAGATTATAATTTGACTTATCTCACACATGTCAAACCTTCATGTTTTATCAAAAGCATATTATTATACGAAGGAAAAAACTGCACTGAAGATCAATGTCGATCTTGTAATTAAAATGATTTCAAAATTTGTTTAATCAATTGAAGTTGGCGTGATGCATTTATGATAGGGTTCCCATCCGTCCCATTTTTCTGAGGAGATCCCCCTTTTTCATACAAATGTCCCAAGTTAATTACAAGGTCCTCCTTTTTCCAAGTATCCTTCTGAAAAGATTTATAAATGGATTTAACCCCTTGTTTGGTATCAATATCTCTTACAATGTCGATAAAACTAACAATCAAATAAATAAATATAAATAATAATAATTTATAGCAAATGCCAATGTTTTTTTTCCCTATACTTCTATTATAACATGTATAACACTACCTTACTTGATCAGTACTTTCAGTTGTTATAGTTTTCTCTCTAATGCAGAAACAAAAGAGTATTAATGATAATATTAGAAGAGAATTTATCTTCATTAAAGATGCAGATGAAAATGTGGAATGTAATTTATGTAACAGTAAATTTTGCATCACACATGGTGGTCGGTCAGACGTAATCAACCATGTGAAAACAGAAAAAACAAAGCTGCGGTTGAAATGAAGGCCTCTCAACAGCAGTACTTCAATAAAGCAACTTTTTAAACCCAAAAGTGAAAGGAAAAAAATATCACTGTTAACTAGAAAAGTACATGTGAACACACAAAATGAAGAAAAAGGTATGGGCGTCATGATCTATGAATAGAGCCACTCTGGAGAACATTTAAGACACTGGGAAGTTGTTCTTTGCAGGTGATGTCTAGGAGATTTCTATAATATTTAGAAAATTCTTATATCATTCAAGGGCCAAACTGAATTACATGATTTTGACAATGAGGATTCAGAATAATGGCTAGAGTTACTTATAAATATGTAGTATGTATTATGTGAGCAGCTTAGGAGAAGGGCTAAAGCATATCTAGATCTAAAGCTGGTGCCATTAACAATGACAATTTCTCCTTAAGGAGAATGTTCCAGGATTGGGTGAACAAATATGCTTCATGAGAAAAATTATATATAAGAAACAAGTTACCAAATTTTATCAGCATGATTGGAAACTTTTGTCTACAGACAATTGAGCCCTATCAACATGACCCTGAACTTTTAAACTAAGGTACATAATTCCAAGTACATACTCAGTACATTACTTACCAGGTATATCCTTGCTATGGACTGAAAAGAGTGTGGATTTGAGGAATCATAAAGGAGGCAAGCCACATCACAATTGACTTGAGATGGTAGGAGGGCGACATTTGGAGAATCCAAAGGGATTTCTTCAAGCACCAAGCATTTTTCCTGTCCATACACCTTTAATGAAAGTAAAGTGGATGGATAATTATTAAATGATTGATAAAAATATAAGATTTAGTGATTATAATGGTTGTAATAACAATGATTTTGGGTCTCAATCCCAAAATATTAAAATTTTCCATTTATTTCATTTTTGAGGGTCTAGAACTATGTATTGGCAAGACAACATGTTGGCTTCATTGTTTATTGTGAACTCACAATGATAGGATAATGATTACCACAAAAACCACAGAATTTACCAACATAAGAATACAACATATACAATCTGTCGGTGTGCCTCATATGATTATTTCTCATCATTATATTTCATTTCATCAGAATAGAATATACATGTCGGCATCAAGTGAGGAAACCCAAATAAACAGAACTAGCAATGAAGAAAATTATGAATGAAATGATTTAAGATCATAATAAGGTAGAAAATATAAATTCAAATATTTAAAACTCAGTAATGGCACAATTTATGATGTAGCTTTACACGGAAAGATGTACCCAAATACTACATTGGAAATTTCATTTATTTTATTTAAAAAAACATTTTAATGTGCTCATCAAAATATCTCAAATAGCTGATGTGGTTCATAGATTATTTTAATAGGAAGGAGTTTGAGATTTCATGACCCAATATTTTTCAAAGGGAGAAAAAAGTGTTTTCACTTCAAAAAGTAAACAAAAGAAAACTTTGTACTGTCCACAAAGATTTATAAGGTATGACCACTTTTCAATGTAGTGGCGTCGTCATCAGGCACAAAACTAAACTGTTTTGAACCCAATGATGATGCTACTGTATTTAAATATATTGCACCTAATAAATATTTGTGGACAGTACAAAATTTTCTTTTGTCTAACATGCTGTGTCACCACATCTTACCTGAGATCGTGGTGTTTATTTGAAAAAGGAGCCTCAGAGATAACACAAGGCATTTCCCAACTGCATGTGACAAACAGTATTTAAACCCCTTTTAAATATGTATTCCACAAGAGTCGTCTAAAGAAGTAAATAAAGTCATTCCATTTTGCCTAAAGTGATACAGTAAAACTATTTACAGAGGGAAAGGATTAATAGGAATGGCATTAATGGTGTTTTTGTTTTGAAGCAAAATGTTAAGGTTCAGAAACACCTTAGCTGGCTACTTTCAGCTAAGCACCAGCTACTTTGTGTTCAAAACAAAGACTGTGTCACTGCATGAAATTAGAGCTCCAATGCCCTAATAGGCATTTGAAACAGCTGTCCAAAGAGTTATTAATAGTTAATATGTAATTAGTAAGAGTAAACAGTAGAGATGCTCTACCTGAACAGTATTGACAACGAACTGGTGTTGGAGAGGTAGACCACCAACAGCAGAATTTTGATGTGATGACTCCACAGGTGGAGGATATGGAAGGAATGTCCTAGGAACCAAAGAAGTTAAGATATGATGTCAATATACATGCAAAGAGTTTTCTTTAAAAAAGTCTTTCAAGGATGTCACAAAACATTTTAATCACAAAAACCTTAGGAAATTCATGCCATGAATAAATTTCAAATAAAACTTAAAAATGTAATAAATATGAAATATACTGACCTGCAAAATGTCGATTTTCCACATCCTTTGGGCCCGATCACATGACATTTAAAAACATTCCTGTTAGTCTGCTTTTTGGCTAAATCAATACTTTTGTCTCTTGTTACTGTACATATGACATTTCATAGCATGAAACAAAGGAGAGTTAAAAAAAAACATTAATGTAATACTAGACAAATGACATAAAAAAGTTACAACACCACGGTTTTAAATCTGAAAAAACTGAAAAAAAGCTGGAAAATAATATGTAATCTATTTGAGTAAAAGTTACAAGGTACAGATGAATTGCTAAGGAAAAACAACAGAGATTCAATGGTGGCAAATTAAACTAACAGAACATAGCTGCCACTAACAAATGCAATAATTATTCAACATATTTAGGGAAATTTTGTTAAACCCTTTTCTATCAAACTTGAAGCCTATAAAAATATCATTTAGAAGTATTTACATTTGAAATACATGTACTTAAAATCTTTCATGAGTTCATATTAAGCTATGATTCATAATAATCTCGCAAATTAGTGATTCAAATTCTCAACAGTGGTTCACAAAATGTTTTGCTATATTTCAGAAGCAATATTCAAACATTAAAAAATTTGATTCCTAAAAGCTATAGTCTATAGTACTGTTGCAATTTTAACCCAATTTAAATACCTTGAACTGCTGACAACTGACTATCATCAGGCGTGGTAGTATTGTAACCAAGATAAGCTAGACACTCAAGGGCTGAACCAATATCCACCAAAGTGAGCAATGACCAGCAGCATAAATATCCACTCAATGTTGGCCAACCCTGAAAAAATAAATTCTTGATATAAATTTAATATGATATGGTTTTTGAATGATCACAGTAAAGCCAATAAAAAGAGAACGTAAGCTTAATGAGAGTTCAATGACTGACACCATGAATGGCCATTATAATATCAAAAACAGGAGATATTTTGAATATATCTAATAAATTAAATGAGTGTTCCACCCATTAATTAGAATGGTGTTTCTATCTCCAAGTACTACGAATGTCAACTAGTATTCATATAATGAAAGAATACGTGATATTTTTTCTTTGCTTAATGTAGTACAATAATTCAATCTATGTAGGCAAAACAAAAATCTCGACGCTGCGAAAACCTTCGTACCAAAACATTAGCCTCTTCACACTCTCTCAAGTACAAGAATTAGACAATACTTCTAAGACATGGATAGCAGTACAGAGCATACCATAAAGATAATTACAGTATGTAAGATATATCCCATTTATGTTTTTAATTTATCTGTTGTACTACTCTTTAAATATACCCTTGATTGATTGAACATATTATGTACAATGGTGGCCCATCGCAGCCTCTCATGACAACACGATGGATCATATTCTGATATGCATCATCACCCATCAAGTGAAGCATTTAGCACTAAGGTCAAATCCATGGAATAATTACAATGATGACAATATAAACAAGTTAATTCAATGAAAAACTGAAAAGACCCCATTTATGATAGAAATTTTATTTCTGGAAAAACAAAGGCAACATTACATTTGAAAAATAAATTCTTGAAGTTTCTTTACAAGCCACCAATTTTTTAAACTTTTCTTGTTTCAAAGGCCTGTGGAATTGTGGCTCTAAAAACATGTATGAGTCTCTCGTGGTAATCAGAAAGGATATTTAAATGGAATGTACCTTAATGTACAAAATGTAATGACCTTAATGTACCATTATCAGATATGACATCGATGTTAAAAGGCCCCCCACCCGATGTGCATAAAATTATATAATATGCTACCTCCAGGTCTTAAAAACATAAAAAGATCAGTGGGAATAAAAGTGAGTTGTCCTCGGGGATGCAAGGGTGTGAATGGACTCACGAGAGGGTTCGTGGGTGACAGGGCTCTGATGGCTGGGCAATGCCCTTCAATGCCTGGCCTCTGGAATGGGCAGCACTGGGAGTATGGGGGGACGGGTGAAAGCAGCACTTCAAGCTCCGATGGACAGAGGGCACCGTCGTGATCACGATCGGCACCCTCAAAGAGGCGAGTGAGGAAGTCCTGCCCCATGGGGGAGAGCTCCGTACTGCACCCACTTTCCACGTGGAAGCTGACACGAAGGGAAAGAGAATCACAAAGATCAAATCATTAAAGTCACATGCATGGAAATACACGAGTGTTTGAAACTATCATTGTACCAATTTTCAAATACTGCAGGAAGCACAAGGTGCACCCATCCTGGAGATGAATGAGATGCAGGCCATGACAGACAAGGATAGGGATACCGCTTTCACTAAATGATGACACAATGTCTTTTAATGATAAAATTATTTCCACTACAGTAGAAGTCCGCTACAACGAGAGCTGATAAATGACGAAATCTCTCTCGTTATAACGCACACTGTTATAACCGATGGTCATTTAAATTCACCTCTTTCGGAATTTATAACTGCACCAAAAGTGGGCAAAAATGAGCCATAAAGTAGTTGTATCAATCCATCCGCAAATGCATTGAAAATAGATCATTTCATTAAAAAGATTTTTAAATATCATCACCAAAAGTCATGCACTCGCAACTAATGTACGTCACGAATCGGTAGAATCTTTGGCAACGTTTCATGAACAATCATAGGTAAGGTATGTCCGGTTAACAATTACGATTCCATAAATAAGAGGAGGGTCGAGAGATTGGCCGTCCTGCTAAGGGCAACACAGACAAATGGGCTTTCCCTGCATTTCTACAAGTCTAGCTCGTAGCCCTATGTGTTCTTTTATTTCGATCGAATATAAGGACGAAATAGCACCAATGAATGAAAGCTTTTAATCTTTCTTGGTGGAATTCCATAAAAAAAACAATATTACCATCAATATTTTGTGTATTATTCCTACAAAATAGAAACAGAGCATGACCAGTCTTGATGACAATCGTCATCGTCTGGTGTCTTACGGTTTGCCTTTTGAAGGCCTATATACATTGTTGAATGTGGGGGGGGGGGGAAGGGCATAGTTAATTGGTTTGGGAAGTGCTTGAATGAGAGGGGGGTTTCTTCCTCCTCTCAGTGAAGCACTTATAAAACCAATTAACTTTGCCCCAACCCCCCCCCTGCATTCAACAATGTATATACGCTTGCAAAATCCATGTTCCCATCCATGAACACCCACGTGGGGTTAGGTGGAAGAAGGGACTGTGTATGTAGTCTCAATCTCGCCCCAATAAAGACGTTTTATTATCACTGTTATTACACCCTACTTCTCGACCTGAAGAGCCTAATATGTACACAGCTAAACCAGTCTTGAAACAACACCTTGGAAAAAAATTTAGACAAGACAGCGACAATTATCATCCCAACTGGTCATGCCGTGTTTTAATTTTGTGGAAATACCCAAAGTATTGAAGTTAGTACTGTTTTAAAATCCCATTAACTCAAAAATATAAACATATTATTTTAATTCTCAAAGGATCACATTTGTAAACCAAAGTACTTTATCTTACCTGGGCCTCAGGTAAACCAATGAAACATCCAAAGTGTCATCATATCCAAATTTTCTTAGCACAGTCCACGTTGTCTCGTTGCGACCCCTTTGAATAAAAAGGCAGTGCAAGAACAGGAAACCTGAGAACAAAAAAATTCAAGACTTAATAGTCTCTACGTTCACAACCAAGGGTAAATTTTAATTTTTATTCATTTAAGAACAATGTCAGATGTCATTAAAAAGAAAAATTGGCGTGCATCTTTATAATACCATGTACTGTTAATTTTGAGTCCACAGATTCATATACATACCATTGAAACATACAATTCATTAATACATACTACAAATTATCCTATAAAAATTCATGAAAAAAATATGCATACAGTGAAACCTGTCTAAAAGGCCACCTTTATTCAGCAGTCACCTCCTTAAACGGCCATTTTATTCCAGAGCCTTTTTTCTGAATGATCCATGTAAATTTCTCCTCCTTTTCAGGGGTCACCTCCTCCGGCAGCCATTATTTGGAGGACCGAGTGGTGGTGGCCGCTTAAGACAGGTTTCACTGTATATAAAAAATAAAAAAATATATATATATACTGTAACTCCATATGCATTTGACAGTGAGGGTAAGTACACGAAAAGTAAAGAAAGAGTCGAAGGGGAGTTGAGTTAAAAGGGAGGGAGGGAGCACAATGCTCGCACTAGGAAGGAATGACCTCACCCTCAGAGTTTTCTTCCCTTAGGAAGAGGGTAGAGCTGCAAGAGGGAAAAAGTGGGAATGGGGAGAGAGGGGAGAGACGGAAGAAGGCTTATAAGGCAGGAACAAGGGAGCTTAATTTTTGTGAAGGAGATAAAGGGTATGCATTGGCCAGGATTGACCAGGGGAGTCAAAGTGACAACACAGAGAGAGAGAGCCAGCTTGTGGTCTCAGATGCAGTCGAAGGATAAACGGGTACCGTTCTCGGGCTTGTGGTGGTGGAAGGAGTGGTGAACTATGTCTGGCAGAGAGGTGACCGGGAATTTCGGCAAAGTAGCCATCGTGACATGACCCTGCTCCCACAGACGAAGAGTCCGTGCCTTCCTCATCGCAACCCTGTCCCCAGGATGGCTGGGAACCCCTCTTTACCAAAAAAAGGGAACAGAAGTGAAATGGTGGCAAACTTCAGGTGATTATTTATTAGTTTGGTCATAATGGAGGGGAGGTTGAAAAAGTAGTGACTGTATCTGGTTCTTCTTTGCTTTTTTGTGCACGGCTGGGAAACGTGACTAGCTAATAGCTCTGCAACCTCTATTTTTGTTAAAATAAATGGTTAAATAAAATAATGCTTGAGAAGACAGCGTTCTTACTTCACCCCTTCACTCAACGGATGAGTACCTATTTCACACCCGCTTTCAGCAGTGCCAGTCAGGGTAAAATTGTAATCCATGTGCATCGGTCCCCAACAGTTCACATGGAGTTACATTACATACTTGAGAATGCTCTGCAGGGTTCCTGGGAAGAAATGGGTTGGCGAACGGAAATGATAAGATGGAGATTAGTCGGTTATTTGTATATTGACATGTTAGCAACAAGTACAGAGAGCAGGTTGTCAGTATCATTCTGATGCCTGCGACGGACTGGGGTGAGTTGCTCCTGCTCCCAATAGGAGGCCAGCTATAGGTGGCCTATTACATTGGCACTGCCATTGTTTAATGGGTAAGTGAGTGCAGGTGAGCTGCTAAATTTCTTGTGACAATAATCAAGATATCCGAGGTTCAAATCTTTATTGAGGGCAAATTTTTTCTCCTAAGAAATGGTGGGTCTCCATCAACCTTAACAAATTTTGTGTTCCTCCTTTAATGTGTTACTATCCCTTTCCTAATTTCCTATTATTTGTGGTATATTTTAGCCATGTGGTAGTTATATTTGTATGAATAAGTGTTTTGGCCGCATCGTCATCAGTACTTGTTGACTGCAACCTTCCTTCTCTTCCTATCTAGTGCTAACACCCTTTGGTAGGTCTTCTTTCTAACGTCTCTGATAATTTGCCCTATATATTTGTCCCTCGGCCTTCCTCGAGGGGCCCTCCCCTCTATTTTTCCTTCTATTATATTCTT
>WURS02071195.1:0-24697 GCA_011762765.2 Rhinocypha anisoptera | reverse complement strand
CTGCACAATAAGAAAGACAACAAAAAAAAAACGCGCACTATATGCGCGCCTGTGCTGCCCGCCTCTCTCTCTCTCTCTCTCTCTCTCTCTCTCTCTCTCTCTCTCTCTAACTCTCTTTCTCTAACTTGCTCTCTCTCTCTTTCTCTAACTCTCCCTCCCTATGCTATCTATTTGGGCATCGTATTCCAAGTCATTTAGTTGTTGCTTCTCAAGTTCATAGCAACCGAAAATTTGTTTTATCTGTTTATTGCACATTAGTGTATTTGATAACGAATGGTGAAATAAACTACAGAAAGAAAAAATTTATATAAAAAATTAAAATTATTAAAATATAAAAAGAAAAATTGTAAATATAAGAAAATAAACAATAAAATTGAATTTACCTTAGCTTTAAGAAATTCATTTTTATTTATTAAAAATTTTAATTTACAAATTTAAATTTTAAATTTTAAAATTCAAAAATCAATGTTGACAAAAATTTTTTAATATAAAATCAAAGGAACATTTTTGTATGTCAATGGTGAGAAATGTTTTACTGAAATGTGTAAAAACAAAGTGGTTTAAAGTGACTATTGATATATAATATTGATATATGCTATTGATATAAATTAAAAATAATTTAATAAATACAATTTAGAAATTTTAGTTTTGATAATACACATTATAATGTCCATTTTTTATAATTTCACGTTTTATTTAGAAATAGAAATATAAAAATGGAACTTCTAAGAAATCCAAATAAATCTGGAATTTTTCTTATGTGTCATGAACCTAAAATCAACTTTGGCAATCGAAGTGAACCAAAATAGACTTATTGCTGGTGGAGAGCAGTGGAAAGTGTAGAAACAAAGTTGTCCAGAGTGGCCAGTGACATTTGGTACTCGAGGCGTTTTCCACTGGAAAGTTGGCCAACAAACTTGAAATGCGTCTCGGGTCGACTTTCGGGCTGCTCGGTTGCCACGGTGGCACCGAAACGCACGTTGTACCACACCAAGCTGCTTGGGCCATCCGGCTTGCACGCATCTACTTTTACTCGATTCTCTTGAGGCATCCTGATCGGATTCTAACTTTTGACAAACACAAACAGCTAAAACAATGGAGCACAACAGCGATGGAGCAATAGGATACCGTCGACGCACACATACACATACACACACACACACACACACACACACCAAAACGTCAACGCAAACTGGCAAACACACCAGTCAGATGAGCACTCAACCATCTTAATAACAAGCAGAGCAAACGCACCCCATCTAGTGTAAAAAATTGTGCATAGCCAAGCATTAATAATCGACTATATATATAGATATAGATTGATTGAATATAATGAAGATGGATTTCCCCTTCAACTTTGATTATGACTTGCAACCTACTTTGCACGGTGTTACTTGGCAGTACTTCTGTTTTATGCATCTATTTTAATTAATAATGTTTTCCTTGTCAACTCGCACATTTTTGAGGATGTTGGGTGTAGATAAAGAAATATATAAGTTGGCGTAGTTGAAGTATTTTGTGCTAGATAGCATGTAGTGTGTATGGTCAAGCAAAGCAAGTGGGATTGAAATTCAGATAGAATGAAATGTTAAACTTTGAATTGCTCCTATGATAATTTCAACAATGCATCACGTCAAGTATTGAAAAAAAGTTTGCATCCTTCAAGTTCATTGTTTCTGCGTCAGCGATTAGCAAGTTTATCAACACGCGTCGTTTTGTGTACACTTGCTCTAATTAACACTCAAGAGAGTTGCCTCTTTTGCGTGAAGAAGTGAAGTTATTGGAGTGGTCGCTCGGTATACGACAACTCTCTCTCTCTCTCTCTCTCTCTCTCTCTCTCAATCTCTCACGCGCGCACAACTAACCGAGAGTTGATACTGGTTTTGCATTGTTAATATGAATTTGCAGTGACAGACTGGTGTTGGTGCGCCAAGCATCGTTGTCACTTGCCCCGAAAACAAACCTATGGGTAGTTATTGCCACCATTCGATATAGCGACATATAATCGGTGCCAATCGGCTTTAAATCAAACTACATTGCCCATTCGAGTCTCAGTGTGAGTGGAGAAAAGTGAACTTGAAGCACACAACATGAGTACAATGCAGCCAAATCATCACTTTCACTGGCCCGAGATTGACGATGATGTCTATCTCTATGCCCAGTCTAAAGGTAATTAACACTCAACTAATGTCTAAAATAGCATAAATTATCCATATTACTAATGAAATATTAATTAATAAATTTATTATTGTCTTTTAAGGCCTTGCTATCAATGCAGGTAGCACAGGCTGTTCAGTGATTCCGATTACTCTGTTTCCGACTGAATTACCCCGTACGCAATTTTGCATTGCTCGTCGACTGCACATTCCTTTCCAGGAGACATTGGACAATGTGGCCAGAGATCTCGCTTTTCTAGACAAGTGTTTGAGTCCAATGGCTACCGAGGATACTTTACTTGGTCGACTCTACTGCATGCACAAAGCATTAGAGCGCAAAGGTTCTAGTGGACGTAATAAATCTCTTGGCATTTTTCGTTCCGATTATTACTTTGACAGTGCCATGCATCTCAAGTTAGAAGAATTTCGTACTTTTAATGTGATTCACATTGGCTTGGCTCCCGGTGTCACCGACTTGCACCGCTACACTTTGCACCGATACCGGTGTATGCCGGGTGAGTTACTGGATCAGGTGTTGCCGCAAAACAACACCCTTGATGATGTTGCCCAGGCTATAGTCGACGCCAAGCTTTGCTACGAGCACTTCGACACTTCAGTTTTAATTGTAGTGCGTGATGAGATTACTCACATTATGGACCAGAAAAAAGTTGAATGGGCTTTGCTGACCAAGTGGAATTATCTCAACATCTACCGACGCACGTTCAAACAGCTTAAAGATAAGATTGAACTTGGCCCAAACAATGAATTACTTTTATCGGTAAAAGATGAAAATCAAGTGACGAGTCGCATTGAAATCTCGGTTGTTTATTACCGCACTGGATCAAAAATGTCTGATTATGCTGATCAGAACGACTGGAATACTCGATTCAAAATAGAAGAGTCACGTGCCATCAAATGTTCTGGTGTACACCACCAGTTGGCAGGTTTAAAGCCAGTGTATTCTTTACTGCGAGAAAGTGACATCCTAGAGCGCTTTGTGCCTTTAGAAGTGTCGCCTTCCATCCGTCGACAAATGCTCAAAGCGTTAGATTTCCCCACTGGCGGGTGGCATTTTCACAAAAACATCATTATCAACGCTGACGGTGCTAGTGAACCGATTCGACACGAAACCAAGGTCAAGTTAAGCATGTTAGGCACTATGTTGGTTAGTGCTGAAGATGTGAGAATGACCAGCTGCAACGCGGGTCATCTTCTTCAATCGCATGTGATTGATGCTAGCGGTTTGCGTGCTCTCGATTCCCCTTATCTTCCACTGAAACTCTCCCCCTAGTTAGTGATCCGCGTGACATGCAATTAATTGAATATATCTACAGACAAATTCCAATTGTACAAATAGATTTATCCTTGAATGTTTTACATGCTTACTTTCAATAAAATCATCTAATCAATCTCAATAAGTAATGCAGTTATTTTATTAGGAATTATTACCATATTACCGCTTTGGTTTTGAAAAACAGCAATTACAACAAAAAAGTTGCTGTAGAGTGTCAAAAAGTGTCAAGGATCATAAGCGAGGCTAGCGCTAAGCCACTTCTCCACATCTTCAACGGACATATTTTTCCGTTGTGCATAATCAATCACTTGGTCTTTCTCAATTTTGCCTACGGCAAAGTATTTAGATTGAGGATGTGCAAAATAAATGCCACAAGTTGATGCGGGTGGCCAGATAGCTAGAGATTCGGTCAATTGGATGCCTGTCTGCTCCTCTACCTTCATCACGTTCCAGAAGGTGGTTTTCTCAGTGTGGTCCGGCTGGCTAGGGTAGCCCGGGGCTGGTCGAATGCCATCGTAACGCACTTTGAGCAAGTCGCTTGTCTCGAGGCACTCCTCGGGTTGGTAGCCCCACAACTCACGACGCACTCGCAAGTGTAACTCCTCGGCAAAGGCCTCAGCAAGACGGTCAGCCACCGCCTTGATCATGATATCACCATATACATCATTTTTGGCCAGGTAGTCCTCGCACATTTTCTGGCAACCAAAACCAGCGCTAACCACAAAGAGACCAATGTAGTCGGCAATGCCCGTTTCGAGTGGAGCCACAAAGTCTGCCAGGGACATGTAGGGCGAGGTGTCGTGTGAGTCCTTAGCTGCTTGCTGTCGTAGACCGTACAATCGAGCCACCTCATGATCGTTTTCGTCAAACAGAGCTATATCTTCGCCACCCACCGAGTTGGCACGATAGAAACCCACAATACCGTGAGCCTGTAATTGATTGGTCTTCACAAGTTGGTCAATCAATTTGTTAGCCTCATCAAACACTTTCTTAGCCTCAGCGCCGACTAGAGTTATAGGAAAAAATTAAATTTGTAAAAATAAAAATTCAGTAAGAACAAACCTGTTTGGTCGTTAAAAATTTTGGGATAGTTTCGATTAGGATATTTGCCTCGCAACTGCCAAACATCGAAGAATGGTTTCCAGTCGATATATTGACGGAGCAGATTCAAGTCATAGTTTTTGAAAACTTTAGTGCCAAGGAAAGATGGAGCCTTAATTTGATCAAATAGCAAAAAGTTTCGTTTTTCTTTGGTTTGTTCAAACTTAAGATAGATTCTATCCTTAAGTGAGTCGTAATGTTCGGTGCGGATGTCTTCGTAATCCTCGAAAAGTTCATCCATAAAATCTTCACGTTGCTTATCATCAAGCAGTTTGGAGCAAGTGACCACACTTCGTGATGCATCAAGACAGTGAACCGTGGGACCATGGTATCGAGGAGAAATCTTTACCGCGGTGTGTTTCTTTGACGTAGTTGCACCACCAATTAGGAGTGGAATACGCATGTTGTGTTTTTCCATTTCCTTTGCGACGTAGATCATTTCATCCAGTGAAGGTGTGATCAGACCGCTAAGGCCTACTACGTCAGCTTTGTGCTGGGCGATCGCTTCGATAATCTTCTCGCAGGGTGTCATCACGCCGAGGTCGACCACTTTGAAGTTATTGCACGCGAGAACAACACCGACAATGTTCTTGCCAATGTCATGGACGTCACCTTTGACGGTGGCGATCACCACCGTAGCAGTATGCTGCTCTTCTACTCCACTCTCTTCCTTCTCCTTCTCCATGAAGGGCACTAGGTACGCCACTGCTTTCTTCATTACTCGAGCCGACTTGATCACCTGTGGCAAAAACATTTTGCCATCGCCAAAAAGATCGCCTACAATGCTAATGCCTGCCATCAGTGGCCCTTCAATTACGTGCAAGGGACGTGGGTACAACTCAGTGTTTTGCCGTGCTTCTTCCACGTCGTCTTCTACGTACTGATCGATGCCTTTCACAATGGCGTGTTTAAGTCGCTCTTCAACATCTTCCAATCTCCAGTCTTGAACGTTAGTCGCTGTTTTCTGATCGGTGGCGTGAGTCTGTGCGTACTCCAGTAGTTTTTCGGTACCATTTGCATTTCGGTTCATGATAAGATCTTCACAGAGATTCAACAATTCCGGATCGATGTCGGTATAGAGCGGCAAATTGCCAGCGTTGACAATGCCCATATCCATGCCTGCTTTAATGGCATGATACAAAAAAATTGAGTGCATTGCCTCACGAATCTTCTCCATGCCACGAAACGAAAATGATAAATTGGAAACGCCACCGCTAATGTGCACACCAGGACAAGCTGCTTTGATGCGTCGACAAGCGTTGATGAAATTCATGCCATAGTTGTTGTGCTCCTCCATTCCCGTGCCAATAGTCAAAATGTTTGGATCAAAAATGATATCGTTTGGATTGAAACGAACTCGTTCACCGGTTAAAATTTTGTAACTTCGAATGCAAATGCGCACCTTTTCATCTTCTTCAGCTGCCTGGCCATTCTCATCGAAAGCCATCACCACCACCGCGGCACCAAAGCTTTGAATGATCTTTGCTTTGCGCACAAACTCGTCTTCCCCTTCTTTCAAACTAATCGAATTGACAATGCATTTGCCCTGAGTGCATTTAAGGCCAGCTTCGATTACTTCAAACTTTGACGAGTCAATGCAAAGTGGAACACGACAAATTTCCGGTTCAGTAGCAATCATGTTCAAAAAGTGCGCCATCTCTCGGGGTCCATCAATCATACCTAATCAGCAATATTAAACAATAATTTTTTATTTTATAAATATAATATTATTATTATTATCTAATCTTATCTAAATATTTTCGATATCTTTTATTATATGTTCAGTTATAACATTTGATTAATGCAAACTGAACTTTGATCAATGCAGTATATTTATAGATACACGCGATCAACCTTTTGTATGCTGCATTATCATTTGCATTATCACTATGTACACACGTGCTTAAAGAATGTACGATGCAATAGAAAGTAATTGTTTCCCTCTTGAAATAATTAAAACTTACCTTCATCCATGTTGACATCGATCACTTGGGCACCGTTCTCCACTTGATCTTTGGCAATCTGCAATGCCTCACCGTACTTCTTCAAGCGAATGCGACGGGCAAAAATCTTAGAGCCAGCTACGTTGCATCTCTCGCCAATGTTGACAAACAGGGTTTCCTTGTTGATAACAAATGGTTCGAGTCCCGAGAGGTAAGCACAGTCCATATGCTCAAAACTCATGCCGGTGATTGGTCTTGGTTTGACACCAGCCACCGCCTGACTGATGGCACGAATGTGGTCTGGCGTAGAGCCACAGCACCCACCAACGATGTTGACAATACCTTGCTGAGCAAATCGACCCAAGTGACTTGCCATGCTCTCCGGAGTCTCGTCATACTCGCCAAACACATTAGGCAAACCAGCGTTTGGGTAGCAAAGAACATAAGTCGATTGGGCAAAGTTACTAATACGCTTCACGTAGGGTTCCATGTCTTCCGCACCGAGAGCACAGTTGAGTCCCACCGCAAGCGGCTTGGCATGCTCGGTGCTAATGATGAAAGCCTCGCTTGTTTGACCGGACAGTGTGCGACCACTTCGGTCGGTAATAGTACAAGACAAGAAAATTGGAAAGTCTTTCATGTTACGTCGCTCCAACACCGAACGTACTGCAAAGAGAGCGGCTTTTGAGTTGGCACTGTCAATTACCGTTTCGATAAGCAAAATGTCCACTCCGCCATCAAGCAAAGCTTCTGCTTGTTCTTGGTAAGCCTTGACCAAATCATCCCACACCACTTCTCGGTACGATGGATCCTCCACTTTAGGCGAAAGTGATAGCGTCTTGTTGGTAGGTCCCATGGCACCGGCTACAAACTTGACGCAGTCGTTGCGAGCCATAAAATCATCTACCGCCTTGCGAGCCACAAGTGCCGATTCGTAGTTAAATTCACGAATTAAGTCGGTGCATTGATAATCTCCTTGAGCAATCTGTGTGGCACTGAAGGTGTTGGTTTCCAAAATATCAGCACCACTTTCAAGGTATTCAGTGTGAATGGCATAGATGATGTCAGGTCGGACAATGGACAACATTTCATTGTTACCCTTGAGCGAACATGGATGGTTGGCAAAGCGATCACCGCGATAATCCTTCTCTTCAAGTCGGTAACGCTGAATCATGGTACCCATAGCACCATCAATCAACAGAATGCGTTCGTTGAGCGCATCAATCAAACGTGAAGTTCGCTTAAGTTTTCCAGGCATCTTGTTGCTTGAAAAAATCTATCTTAAATCAAACGTTGACAAAGAGAAACCAAAACTTGGCAATGGTTGGAATCTGAATACGACGAGTGGTTAGTTGGTTTGCGATTAAATAACTCTTTGTAAAGCGACTCACCACAACAGCAAAGTGCTGACAACGTAAAGCACGTCTGGGGTCTAATCTGTCACAACACAAGTCACCCCTCATAAAAAGGGATCAACGATTGCACGGGGTGATATTTCAAACAATAATAAGAGGCGACGATTATCAACAATGCAACAACACGCGTGAAAATGTGGGTGTGTTTGAATATAAATCAAACTCAACTATTTTAGTGGAAGATAAGTGATCTCGAAAAGTCACGCGATGCAATACTGATTGATAAATACTGATAATTTCCTTGATTGTACAACTTCAAAGCATTTTAGATACTATTTTGGGATTCCAAATGCTCAATCGTGAAACAAAGTCCACGGTTCACTTCAATTTCTTATGCTGTTGCATCTGGTTGGTGGCCATTGACAAATCATTCGCACAAAAAACTCTAAATAAACACCAAAAAGTGAGTGATGTGTGAAACAAGTAGAAAACGCAATGAAAGGTGAAGGAATGTAATGAAGCAAGCAAGGATGAGTTGAGCGAACTGGGCGCGGTTCAACGTAAACAATGAGCACACTCGCCACTCAAGGCTACACTGCCACGTGTAGCTTATAACTTTAAATTAATCCCCTAGATGGCTCTATTTTCCTAACGCAAAATTAGGAAGGTTGTTTAGTTATTTTTAAAGTTGCGTTCTAAATTAGAGTGAGCATTACTTGTGCTAGATTGATGCTATTGTTTGATTAGAAAAATTTTGTGCCTTTATTTCTAAAAATATTTGCTTTCTGGGCCTGTTGAACCTGGGTTGGTCCATTTAACCATGATAAATTAGGTTCATGTGTGCAATTAGTAAACCCACGTCACTCTAAGTGACATTTGCACTCAAGCAATGCCGAGCAAAGTTTAACTGGGGTGACATTTTCGATAGCTCAGACATAAATAAAGACGACACTTTTTCTTGTGTGATTAGATATCAATCACGACTAAGGTAAAAACGTGAGCATGATAAACTGAACTCATCACTCGTCAAACGCTATCATCCTTTCATTTGGTACTCATTGCAACTGTACGCGCAAACGTGTTTTGTTAATTGACCAGTGATTTTGTTTAAGTAAAATGAAATTGCAGTGCCAATCTTCAATTACACACTTGTCTAGCAGGCTTTGTGGTTTGGGGAAAATTTAGATGTGTTTATATAAATAAGGAAACTTTGTTTTAAAAAGAGGGAAAGAGAGGGAGCAAGGTTCATGCCACTTGTTTATACGTTTAGATAAGAAAGCCTGTTTGTCACTGTGAGACACAAACACGTTTTATCAAGTTTATCATTTTATCAAGTGTAAGTGCCATGATAAGTAATGCGCATTTGAAAGTCACGGGGGCCAGAGAAAGAAAATAGGAAAAATTCCACAAATTTAACAATGGCCTAGGGGCTAAGTAGGGACCGATTAGTCAGTGTTATATTGACAATAGCTGATTGTGTGTTGGTTAGACCCGAGTGGCATTTGGTGGACTATGTCACAGCAGGGAGCGAGCGCGCCCTGGTGGCTCGTGTCAGTCGTAGGCTTGCATGTGAGCGGGTACAGATGTACTCAGCATAGTTTTTGTGGATGGTAGGTGCGCCGGCAATGAGGACAGCGCAACCGTGGGCAAAGCGTTCGCACTGCTGAGCTGTGCCGTCTTTCCGAGTGTGTGTGCGGTGTGCCTCTGTACTGTGTGAGTGTGGAGTGTGCCTGTGAGCGAGTGCCTGTGAGCGAGTGCCTGTGAGCGAGTGCCTGTGAGCGAGTGCCTGTGAGCGCCTGCCGCCTCGCCCTACACACTGGCCCGCTTCTCGTCACCGCGTCACAAGCCTAAACCGTTGGTGTCGCAGTAGCAGTGTGTCGCAGGCTTGCATCTCGCTCTCACTTGTCTTCGTGGCACTATCTCCGAACCTCTCTGACGCTCGCAACGGGTTCAACCCTGGTCGTATGTGTACTCGTCGAACAGAAGACACATCAGCTATAAAAGTTTGCACGCATCTACACTTTGCCTAACCGATTCCTCACGTTTGGCTCTCGGCTTACGCTTTGCTCCTTGTGTGTAACTTACTCTCGGTACATTTCGCAGACCTCTAACTTTTCTTGTTGCGCTTTTAGCTCTATTCGGGTTTCCTTCTGACACAGTTTATATCTGACCTCTGACAAGATGATGTCCCTCAAGCACTTCACCTCAACTCTGTCGCGTGGCCTCAAGTCCACTCTGGCTAAACCAGCGAAACTAGCGGTTCCTAGTGTTCGCATGGCATCTGGTCAACCTGGTCAACCTGGAAATGGCTTATGGTTTGAACTGTCCCAAGAACAAAATGAAATGCTGGATATGACCGAAAAGTTTGTGCGCGAGGAGATCATTCCTAAGGCAGCTCACTACGACAAAACTGGCGAGTATCCTTGGGACATTATTAACAAAGCACACGAGTTGGGCCTAATGACTAACGCTATCCCTGCTGAATATGGTGGTTTGGGTCTAAGCTTGTTGGACCATTGCTTGATTGAAGAAAAGATTGCTTTCGGATGTACTGGCATTGGCACCGCCATCTCGGCAAATGCTCTTGGTCAAGCCCCCGTAATCCTCTTTGGCAATGAAGAGCAGAAAAAGGAATATCTTGGACGATTGACTAGCGAGCCGTTGATCTGTGCTTACGGTGTGACTGAACCTGGCACTGGATCGGACGTGGCTGGTGTGCGCACTAAGGCCGAGAAAAATGCTGATGGCGACTGGGTGCTCAACGGACAGAAGATGTGGATTACTAATGCTGGCCACGCCAACTGGTTCTTTGTGCTGGCACGCTCCAACCCCGATCCAAAGGCCAAGACTAGCGAATCTTTCACTGGCTTTATCGTTGATGCGGACACTCCCGGCGTGATTGTTGGACGTAAAGAGTGGAACATGGGACAGCGTGCCTCGGATACTCGTGGAATCACTTTTGAGAACGCGGTGGTGCCCAAGAAGAACGTGCTTGGAGAGGAGCACAAGGGTTTCCGCATTGCCATGGGCGCCTTCGATCTCACCCGCCCACCAGTGGCGGCTGGTGCCACCGGTCTGGCTCAACGTGCCCTTCACGAAGCAACTAACTACGCCTTCCAGCGCAAGACCTTTGGTGTGGAGATCGCCAAGCACCAGGCAGTCCAGTTCATGTTGGCTGACATGGCCATTGGCATTGAGACCGCTCGTATGGCTTACCAGCGTGCCGCTTGGGAATTTGACCAGGGTCGTCGTAACACCTACTATGCTTCGATTGCCAAGTGCCTCGCCGGAGACGTGGCCAACCGTGCTGCATCGGATGCCGTGCAGATCTTTGGCGGTGCTGGCTTCAATGCTGAGTTCCCCGTGGAGAAGTTGATGCGTGACGCCAAGATCTTCCAGATTTACGAGGGCACTGCTCAAATCCAACGAATGATTATCGCCCGCGAGCATTACACTAAAGCTATGGAGAATATGTAAACTGCTCCAAGTGAAGCTTTACTTTCTACCACCAATTCTCTGACTCGCACCACGCCAACCTCCACCCTCAATCGATGCACCTCTGTACTCTTTGCACATCTGATTTTTTTGCATTTGCTGTCCAAACTAACAGACTGACCGATTTTGTTTTATTTCCTATTTTAAATAAAAAGTTCTTGCACAAAACATTTCTGTGTTTTTTCTTTATTTTATTAAGAGCCTTGGGTATTTTCCCATTGCAAAGATAGCGAGACTTATGCGTTGAGAAAAAATATAATAAAACAAACGATAAAAACTCAATTTTATGCCAAGTATAGTGCAAAAATAAATAAAAATAATAATTATATCAAACAATATCAGGATAAGATCATCAAGTCTGAAGGCTTCTCAATAGTTGGGGTTTTAATAAGAGAAGTTAATCTTGGCACAGCATTCATCAAGTTGTTATTGACTTTGATTTCTCAGTAATCTGAATGGTAAACAACTTCTTTATCGAGTGCACCGATGCTGCATATCATCCAATAATCATCTCGCAAGGGTCACATTGAGCTATCTACCTGTTACTATGGCAAGTCTATTTATCGCAAAATCTAGTTATTTTTCACTCGAAAATGTGCCACAACTTGGCTCAAAAAAATACCAAAACTATAAAACAAAACAGGCTGATCTTATAAAAATAAGTGACTTTTTATAATAGATTGAGAAAATAAATCACACTCACGAAAAAGGTCAAATCTTTCTCTCTTTTTCGAATTAAACAGAAAATACTGTGAATGTAACAAATGACCAAATTACGTAAAATTATGCCGTTTGATAGATAGAAAACGGAGAAGGGGATAAGCGAAAAAACCCATAGTTAATTAAGAGCAAAATAGAGTAGTTAGCAAAACTAATAAACCTAAAGCCTAAGGCAGGTGTTTAAATCAGACACGTGAATTTATGTGTGTGCGTGTGTCTGTGTGGTGACTTAATGATGCTTAAGCATAATCATCATTGAATCCAATGAGTTGTACAGAGGGAAAGAGAAAGAGAGAGAGAGAAACACTCACATACAACTTAGGCGGTCTCATGTTTTCCCATCTTATTCTATTTTCCCTTTATACTTCTAAATTACTATAGTAACAATAAAATTTTCTTAACATATAAAAATCTTGATTCAAAATAAATTTTTTACATATTTTTTTGCACTATCAATGTCACTTTTTTAAAGAACTTTTTCAATATTTAATTTATCTTACTTCACTGTTAAAAATATTGTCTGATTATAACCTTACAATTTTAAAAATATCAGTTTTTAAGGTGTAAATTTAAGAAAAGTTGACTTATAATCCTACAATTAAAAAAATCAGCTTATATGTTGTCTATAAACTTACATTTTAAAATTGAAAGTCTAAGACAAAGTCGAGTTATAACTAGAAACGTGTTTAATATTGAGTTATAACCTGACAATATTTTTAACAATGTTGCTAATCTATATTTCTATTCCTACCAATTTTTATTTTTCTATTATTATTGTTTTAGTTTTTATTTAAAATTACTTTTCTTATCTAAAATCTTACAGTTAGATTTATTACGTTTTTTATTTTTATTTATTTAATTTTTCATGTTAATCTTCATTCTATATCTATTTCCCTCTTTTAACCTCTATCCGTTTTTCCATTTCCCTTAAACATCTACCGCAAAGGCTAACGATACTTTAATGCGCAATTTATGCGTGTGCATTAAACTTAAGCATTAATTTAAAGAAGAAGAAGAAAAAACTCATTAACAAGACCGGCAACATTGTAAGTTATGTATGTATATAATTTCTACAAAGAAGAAGATGATGATGATGAAGAAAAAGGAGATGTCTAAATATATCGAATATATTGAAACACAGTGAAAGATAGACATTGCTCCATTATGCATTAATAATATAATATAAGTAATATATATATTAGCTTACCGCCAGAGTGTGAGATGGTAGATTGTTTTGCTAGTAAACAAATGTACACAATGTGATGAAAAAGAATAAGAGAGAGAGAGAAGGAGAGAGAGAATGAGAAAGAGAGAGGAGAGAGAGAATGAGAAAGATAGAAATAAAGAGAAAGAGAGAGGGAGAGAGAGATTCAAAAAGACAGCTCAATTGTGTTTTGGTAGGTCAATGGCGCCACACCACCTGGGAGCTGTCGAGCCTCATCAATCTCATCTCTCTCTCTCTCTCTCTCTCTCTCAATCTCTCTCGTGATGTGCCAATTAGCATTGACACAATCAATGAGTATGTTTGTGTGTGGCAGTGGCAATCTGCATAAATGAATTAGTCAAATGAACTTCTTCATAGTGCACGTGTGAGTGTTTGTCTTGTACGTATATCAATTATGGTCAAAACACACAAGAGAAATTGTGAAATCAACAACAGCAACAGCAACAACAAAAAATAACAAGAACACGAAAACAATTATTCTAATTTGAGAACAAGATGATTACGTAATTATGCTTGATTGCTAATTAAGGTGCACGGCATATTTATTAAAAACGACAAATTGAGAGTTTATGGATTGATTCTATTAATAATAATAATAAGATCAGCGATTGGAATAATTAAAGTACTTTTAAATTATTTGATTAAATTAAACGACAAATTGTGATTATAAAAATATTTTTTAAATATTAAATCAAATCTTAAGTTGTTAAAATATAAAACATGTTTTTTAAAATCTTTTTATGTTGAATATAAATGTTGAATACTTTGGCATAATGAGATAAAGAACTTTTAAAAAAAGTTCTACCCTTGGCTTGTGTATATAAAAACTCGAGATTAAAAGTGTAAAATATAAAAATTATAATTCGAGATTAAAAGTTGAAACATTAAAAAATTACGATTTGAAAAAGTGGAACATATAAAGTATTCAGATCTTTAATAAACCAATTCGTTTGAAAACAAGGAATTGAGGTTGTTTCTGGTTTAATGAATGATTAAGGATTTGTGTCTTATAAAAATCTTTAACTGAAATAAGCTTGGCGTTGTGGTTGAAAACCATACAGCCTCAATTTACTGTTGCAGTGCTGCAAGCAATACAATTAAAAGCAGATTTATGCAATCCTCTTGTTTTTAACGTTTTTAACTTCCTCTCTCTCTCTCTCTCTTACTCTACTTTAATTTTAAACAAGCATTAACTTCTAGCTATTTAATTCCAGTCGAGTTTGCTTGTGCTTTGTCATTAAGTTAATTTATAAATTAAACAAATCGGATTTCACTGTTTTGTCCAAATTTTCTTAATGGTTTTAAATACTCAAAACAAAAATATAAAATATTTTAAATCATAAGATTTGATGAAATAAGAAGGGAGAGCTGAGCTCTCGCCTATGAGCAGGGCGAAATAAGTGCGGCGTAGGTTGTCAGACTAGCTTGATTTTCAATGGCCCGAATCTCGGGCCCCTTTGGAGCCTAGGACACCAAAGTCTCATCCAATTATTCTTTTCTCACAAGGATCCTTTTTGTAAAGTTTTAGTTTTTTTTGGTGCCCGGGAAGTATACTAGAATTTTTGTGAGGACAGACAGACGGACGGACGGACGGACAGAAACATGAGATTAATAGCAGGGCTTTTACAGCAAAGCTGCCTATTGCCCTGCTAATAAAAATTAGAACAATGCAGTTAATTTAATAATTGAGACGGAATGTTTGATTTTGCAACAATCTTTGCAATTGTCCTCTTTATCCTCTTCCTTTCCTAATTCCAACTATAATTTGCGTTTGATGTATTCAAAACAAACTCCACGTTTGCGTGTGAGTTTGAGTAACATTGTTTTACCGTTTTCCCACTCTCAATAGCGTTATTGTTAAGAGTGTTACGTTCTGACACATGATGTTTAAACAAAAATTTCTGTTGAAATACCATAATTGAGAAGGCCACTTTTGTTGTCGGCAGATTTGTCTTTGATGCATTGTGAATAAATATACATGATTTAAATCTCCTTAAATTGTTTAAATTGATTATGATTGATCATTTTATAAATATTAAAATTATACTTTTTGGTGTCTGTGTGTGTGTTGATTTTTAAATGAAATAAAATTACTTGGATGAGTGGGATTAATGCGAATGTGTATATGTTTGTGGGAATTTTGTTTGGTTAAGTCTACACGACCAACAATTGACATCAGTTTAGTTTGGGGTGATTGATTGGCCAAGTGAGACGATCAGTGAAGTGACCGCGTAGCGAATGGCTTGCACTCTCTCTCTCTCTCTCACACACACACACATACAAATACAAACATACACGGCGCCCGGACTGGCTCATTGCGCCCGCGCATCCGGGTAAGTGCAACGCAGCATCGGGCCTTAGGGCGACGCATCACGCCCGACCAAGTGCTCACATGCATTGGTATCGCGTGTGTAAGCATCTCTGGTGCCAATTAGTCACTTGGCACGAGTACAACGCCATCCGTACGATTCATTCCACCACCGCAGAGAGTCACCTCCCCTCCTCCCCACCACAATTTCCACAGTGACACGACCGTTTGCTAAGTGTGATCAATCAGCCATGCAGCAAGGTAACAATTGATTTGAGCTGCTGTCGTTCTCAAGGCATAACCATCATCATCATCATCACCATCATCATCGTTCCGTGCATCATCGCTCGCGCGACCAATGCACCATCGACAGCGAAACCTCTGATTTGAATCGATCCAAGCCGCTTGGTGTGTTGCTCTCACGCTTCCATCGCGTACAGAAGTGGTGAGCGTTCGGTAAGCTCGTGGCCGTCGGCAGGCAAGACTCGGCAGTACCGCAGTGGCACTCATAGGCACTCACTGCTGCGCCGTCTGTCTCTTCTTCACGCGCCCGCAGCTTGCTTCAATGCATTCACTGTCGAGTGGCGCGAGCGGACAGTTCACTTTGAGGGAGACTTGAAACCCGCGCAAACTGCGGGGAGGGAGGCAAAACCCGCAGCACACCGAGTGCATTGAGCACAAACAACTTCAGTACGCCAACGAGTCCGTCAGGCATACTTGCCCCACAGGCGTCTTTCCAGGCAGTCGTCGTGCTGGACGTCTTGTGGCTCGGCACTTTTCATACACACACACACACACACAATTCAGCTCGTCGGGTGAGTCTCACTGTGGTGCTCGAATGCTGCCCGCAACCCAGCACTGCGATTTCCATCTTCCTACTAATCACAATCGGTCATCGGGCTCCCGGTGATGCTCGCGCCTTGTTCACTGTGACACTCAGCTTTTCATCGTCTTATGCCATCAATACTATTGAAACTCATGTGATTCATTCTTTTTGCAAATCAATTTTGGCATATTGACATTGTGTATCATGTAATCGTGGCTTAACAATCGTGTTTTACAATAATATCAATAACAAGAATTTCGGAATTAACTTGATCAAGACATCAATTGCATAAATCAAGTCACCTTTCTTCACCTCAACATCAAGCATCATTTGGAATGCAATAGTGTTGATTGCTGTGTAATAGTTCTCTTCAAGTGCGTCATCACGGCAGAATTGTTCATTTCGTCATTCTGTTATGCAGCAATCGAAGCCATTGCACTAGTGTGCGTCATTATCAACAACTTAGCTAGTGGTCAGTGTACCAAGTGGCGAGCCAAGCATAGTGCCTTATTTCAAACTTAGCATGCCACCTGCTTCATGATTTCAGGTAAATCAAATCACACATACTCGCAAACTCATTGTACATCTCAAATGGATCACATGCTGCATGTTAGCTGGCGCCATCCAAAAATGAGTCAAGTGCAGCGCGTCACTAATGTCATTGCTAATGAAAGTTGCATTAGCGAGTAGGCCTCGCGCGTGCGACAATTAGGTGGCGCACGATCGCACTCACTCACTGCTATTGACATTTCGATTGAAGCCGTCACTGTCAGTGCCATCGGTAAATGGAGACGTCGAGGTTAATTTATCAGTACCGCGTGTGCCAGTGGCCACAACACGTTGTCACTGGTGTCCTGGCAAAGCTTGACCGCTTACTAGTAATTAATCTCTCAATCGAGATAGTGTGTGATAGTTCCTGTTCACCAACGCATCGCTTGTTTCGATGATCCACCAATCGGATTAAGGCGTTAAAGTGCGCAACAGTCGCCTCGACACCACTGCTAATCGGTTTGATGGCGTCGGGCGCGCGACTAATTTGTGCTTGGCAGTCCAAGTGACTCGATGAGTGGCCAGTGTGCAGTGACGAGTCATGATTGAAGTGAGTCGCGACGTAGGCGGTAGTGACTCGTCCTCGTCACTCTCTCGTGATACTGCAACATTACCTTTTGTTCAACTGGTGATCGATTGGACCCTCACTTCATGCTACCATCTAACTGCGTCATCCACAGTGCTCTATTTCAAGCGAGATTTAAGCCACTAGTCACTGTTACCCGAGTATTGTCGTGAATGCGCCTAGCAACGCTTAGCGCCTATACAATTTCACTCGACTATTTGGTGTCAATTGGCATAGTTCCTTTTTAGTGAAATCTTCTTGCTTGTAGTGCATTTCCTTTCAACAATTGGCAATAAACAACGATTTACATTCTATTGCCGTTAGTGCATTTGACATTTCAGAATTTATATTGATATAAATAATGGTTCCCATAATTTAAAATTATTTATCAAAAAAATTAATGGTCTACAAACAATTTAATTGCTTTAATTTAATTAACTAACATATGCACTGTTAGAGTCAGCATGTCAGATATGCGTGATTAATGTTTTGCATGATTGAGTGAAGCACTGCATAGACTACACCTGTTCTTATTTTCTCAAATTTGAATTATGTACAATGGTGGCCATACACGACTCGATTTGTCTTGTTAGTCTACTGTTACCGTTATCGATTGTCTTCTCCCTTTCAGTCGGTTTGTTTGTATTTAAGCTGAAAGTTTTACGACCATCAACCTAGTGTAATTCACGACACAGCCGACGTCCAATGGCTAGTGCTATTCATTCATTAGCGGCGGTGGGAGTCGAGTAATGGCAGCATTCTCGCGGTACTTGGCCTCACAACCTGCTTGGTGGTGATTTATTGGCCTCACCCGCTTTGGTTATGGTTTTGGTTATCTCACTCTACAAAGCATTGTCATGGCGTCTTGCAGAGAGAACGTCACACTAGCAGTTGTTATCACCACCACTATCTGACGCGGGTGGCATGATTGATACCTTACCTGAGTGTCACCTCGATGTGCTATTGTTGTTTTGCAGATGCACCGTTGCCATCCCGTACTATTCTTACCGGCAGCAAATTTTATGATGGGTATTACACTCGCCCTACTCTAGAACTCTCCATTCCGCCCAGCCATCTCGATGTGTTCTCAATTGTCTACAAACACATTCGCCTATTGTACGCAGTTAGCCACAGTCGCCTTGTTCGATGAACACCAACGTGCCTCACAGTCAATCGGAGCCCGAGTCGATGCTCAAGTCGACCATGGCACCCGAACCGTCTCAGTCAGCGCTCTCTGCGCTTTCACTGTCTACCGAAGACTACTCGAGTCGCTACTCTTCCTTGCAGGACACAGAGTCTCTTCGCAGCGCTATTCTGGACTCATTCCGAATGCATTGGGTTCAAGCATGGTCCATCATGGAATTCAAAATTTTAAACGACATTACGATGGACGATCTGTCAAGTATTGTTAACCATTTGGAGCAAATGATCTCATTATTAGTAGAAGAAAATACAAACGACTCACGTACTATGCATAGTTTGACTACAAGTGAAGCAAAACCCGGCGAGTCTGGATGCCAGATTGACTCTGGCATGTCTCTGTCACTCAGTCCTTTGCTTGACTTTCTTTTTGTGGAGTCAATTTTGGAGAAAATTTTTCAATGGTCGGAAATGTCTGGCGAGTGGAAGTACGCAATGTACCTTGAGCAGCTCAAACTTTACGAGCTTCTTGTTAGTCAGCCGTGTCAAGCTGAGGTAGTTCTCTATCAGCAGCCATTTTTGAAGCCACTCATTCGTCTGTTCGATGCGCTATCCACGTTTCTTCTGTCGAACCTGTCGATGGTGAACTGTGTGGAGATCGAAAAACGTCTGGTACTACTGCTCAACACACTGTGCGTGGCCATCAGCCAGAACCCTCGTTTGCTTGATGCCTTTCTCGTGCACACCACCGACGAGAGTGGCGGCTCGGAAGCAAGTGAAGGCAGTGACACCCACTCTAGTCCAACATCACTCACCTCGCGCGACTCACTCCCTTTTGATAAATCCGCAGAAGTGGTCAAGTTTAACTTTCCAGTATTGCTGCTGCTGATCCAGTTCGTGCACCGAGACGGTGCCATCGGGCAACAAGCACGGGATGCTCTTTTACTATGTATGTCACTAACTCGATTTGATGAGCGATTGGCGCACTACGTGGCCAAAAAGACCGACTTCTGTCCCGTGCTCGCTACCGGACTCAGTGCTCACTTCTGCTCACTTCCTCGCGTTCTTATCGGACACTCCATGTCAGCGGAGCAATTCCAGTTCAAAGATGACATCCTGCACAATTCCCAGGAAATTGAACTCTTCCTTAAATGTCTTGACTTTTGCAACGCAGTAGTGCAGATCTCACACCCCATCATTCAGCTGCAACTTCTTAAGTACATCTACAATGGCTTTCTCATCTCCGTCATTGGGCCTGCTTTGCATCAGGTATGTTGACCTCAACGCCAATTCAATTTAGGATTCAATGCAAAGTTTTGCGTTTAGCATTATATTATAAAATTGTTAAAGAAACATATGGGTGATGATAGAAAATTGATTGATTCAATAAAGTCAATCGATCGATGGCGAACGAGTTGAAGTCCATATAGAACAATAGCACAAATGTGTTGTAATCGATATTGACGTGAAGACCAAGTGGGCATTGGTTAAACGTGTATCATTCTTTTTTACTCACTTTCGCTCTCTCTCATTGTTCCTGTCTCCTTTCGCTCTCACCACCACTTGCACACCTTGAAGGACGTGGCCAACGTATCGATTGTCGACTTGGAGACAATATCTAACTATTCGGTTTGTATTGCTTTTTTTCAAATTCTTCCTTCCAATTTGGATCGATTGCCCACTTTCTGCATGTGTCCTCTTTTTACGGGTGCCTCTTTTATCTTATTTTATTTTATTATTTAAAATCGATTTTACCTGATATTGCATGAAATGACTTATTTTCAAGTATTCTTATCTCTAATGCATGTATTATTGCTAATTAACTTGAGTATTATTAATTTAGCTAATATATAACTATAACCTAGTTGTTTATGCATTTTTAAACACCAATATTGATAATGGGTTTTTTTGCGGAATTCATCAGAATACTTTGGATGAGATAGTGACGACTACTGCTTACCTGGATCTGTTTATTCGATCGATCAGCGAACCCAACTTGATACGCATTTTTCTCGAGTTTATGTGCTTTGAAGTGCACGATCACAAGTACATCACCGACACTCTCATCTCGCGCATCGCCGCAAAGTCAAAGGTAGTATTCTCGTGTGAGAGATAGTTCTTGCGGAAAGAAAAAGGGAGAATAAGAAAGAGAGAGAAAAGAGATAAAGAGAGAGAGTGAATGAGAGAGAAAAGAGAGTGAGTAAGAGAGAGAAAGAGAAAGGGTGAGAAGATTTGTATAATATTAAAATGCACATCTTACAAACTAGAGATAAGGGCTCGGAAAATATGATGCAGCATTTCCATTAACCCTTAATGACAGCAAATTTTCAATAAAGCTTGTTCATGTACGCGTATCTCTCTCTCTCTCTCTCTTTCTAACTCCAAACTCGTTTATTCCAAAAAAATCAATAACTCCCCCCAAGCACAATATTGAAGTGTGTTATCTCTTGTCAACGCATGTACACTACTATCAGCGCGCTTACTAATGATTATTTTATATTATTATATTTTAAAATTGCTTTACCCACACTTTTTTATAGCTCTCGTTAACCACACTCATCCTCTTCAAGACTTTGCTCGATTTGAACTGTGAAGATCTACTATTTGAGTTGATATTTCGGTAAGTGCAAATGCTCTTATGTTTTTTATAGCTCTTTGTTTGGCGTGAAATGTGCTTGAGTAATGGTAAAGTGATGCGGAGTGTTGAGAGCACCTTTTAATGTTTTGGTTCTCACAACACACCAACGTGCATTTTTACTCGTTTCGAAAGGCCAATTTCGTGAGTCAATATACATAATAGGATTGAAAATACTATAGCAAGTATGATACCGTCAATTCTAATCTAACCGATTGAGTTTTCCGGGTATATTCAGGTCAAATTTTATGACTCTTATTGTAGAATTTAAGCTGAATAGTGTATTTAATAGTAAAAAATCTTTCATTGATAACTAAATATATTTTTATAAATGATTTTTACTATGTAATTAAATGTGACAGATATCTGCTCCGAGGCAAACACCTGAGCGTAGTGGAAAACGACTCGGCGTTCGGTAACAATAGTTCCGAGGTGGCCTACCAGAGAAACTGGTTAGCGGTTTCCGCACAGAAACTCTTCTCCAACAGTTTGTCCTACTACCTGAGCAGTCTTTGTCCTCAACATTCGATGGATCACAGTTTTGACGAGTCCGACTCAAAGACTGTGCTTGATCCACTGCTGTCGTGTAGATGCCACTCGACTTACTTTGGCAACTATCTTGACTATCTCAACGATGCCCGTCTTGGTATCGAGCAATGTGCCGGTGCTACTAACCTTTGGAAAAATTCCTACTTTGAGACGTGTGACTTGTTGAACGAGGTTCAAGATGAGAACATTATCTTCTGCACTATGGAAAATAACTTGAACAACAACAGTGCCAGTGAAAAGGCTCATTCTCAGCATGATGATGAACTCTATGTGAAGGATATCATTTCACAGAGTTCGTTGCTTGCTAAGCTGTCGCATGGGTTTAAAATGAAAAACTGCTACTATGATGAGCGTTCCAAAAGGATCAACTTTGAGTATAAATCGCTGTTTGGTTTGCAAGGTAGAAGTGGGGATTTCAATGGACCCGATGAGCCACCAATTGGACTTTTTCTCACCACCCTATTTGAGAGACTGGAGAAGTTTTTCGAAAACGATGTGCTCACAAATCTTCATCTGACCGGTCTGATCACACGACTCTGTCACTTTTCGCATAAACTCCTCTTGTCCCTTCTCTTCGATGAGACACTTCCACGAGCTAAAGGAGTGCCCTGTTTGATTCATCTCTTGCAAAAACTTAGTCTCGAAGCCCAGAACTGTTGCGATGAGATACCTAACTTTGAATCAATGTTTTACACGGCTAAAATTAATCTTCAATCAATGCCAATTGGCGAACTCAATTGTCAACTGCTCACCGCCAATCCCAATCTGCGAGCAAGTAACAGTTCACTTTCACGTGAACAAGATGGTAAGTCTGCTAATTATGATTGTATATATTCTCAATATTTAACAAATGTATTTAGGTAACCCCTTGAAGAGTCTTGGAAAACTGAAGAATTTCTTTTTCCGTTCCAACAACCAGCCAAAACTGCAACGACGCAACAGCAACGCATCGATTGCTTCAAACACAAGTCAGATGCTTGAAGTGAATCCCACTGGAGTACGGTATGTTTACATTGACTTTGTATTTTTGAACTTGATTGATTAACCTGTATCTATTTTTATTATTATTAGTTATATTAATCAAAACTCCAAGCAAAAGGAATCGGCCCGAGAAGCAGCTATGACTGATAAGTTTAATGAGCTTATCTATAACTTGATTATTTTTGACGAATTTTTAATGGAATTGTCCGCCATTCTGATCGAGCATTCTATTCGCACCGAGCTTGACATACCTGACTAACTTCAAATGGTGTTCTTCAACCGATTAACTTCCTTGGATTTTTCTATTGTAGTATTCAATTATAAACAAGCAAACCTAACTACCGATAGGTTAGTACTTTCAAACCTCGTCATATTTGCCGTCTGCCAGTCCGTGTTGTAACTCTGCCAATCATTTTGTCCAGTTAACCGCCGATTACTTTACGTCTGTTTTTCACTGTTTTGTGATTGCTTAAAATTGTCCTTCAATATACGTATTCTATTCTAACATGAGCTCTCTTTCAAAATGATTTTTTTTATTTTTCATTCATAATAATTGCTTAAAATCTTGTGCATTTTGTATGTTTGATACATGCATGTATTTTTTCTATTACATTTTTTTCCAACCACTACAGCTTGACACCAGTCATAATTTATATATCTTCTCCAAAAAATGCGTGCCAAGCTAAATTATTATTATTATTTTATTTATCAATTATTTATTTTTTCCATTTTATTCTGAACAAATAAAAAAATATGTGTTTTAATGTTTAAAATGGTTATTATATTATATCATATTGAAAGAAAAGAGGGTGTATGAGTTAGATGTGGCCAGTAGAGTGCTTGAAGAACTGATGCTACGTGAGCTAGACGCACTACTCTTCTGGCTGTAGTAACTGGCATGTCCAGTCTGGTCGCCCCATCTAATTGAAATGTTAACCTACCGATCCAGTTTGGATCGCAGCAGCTGTCTCTTGAGACGTGACCCTTTGCTCAATTCTGTAGTGATCAAATACGTAACTCAAAAATCTTCTTCGCGTAATACTTCCCGATTAATGGTTTTGCAACTTTTATTATTATTATTATTTACTCCCACAAGTCATTGCAATTAATTCTAAGAATATTCTAAGGGCGCAATGATATAAAAAGGATAAAAACAAAATAAATGAATAAAATAACATAAAGAATAGGTGGTATATACAACTTTGGATACCGTTTACTCCGAAAACAAGTCAGTCACAACATCGATGATCATCACATTATCTTTGTCCCATATTCTTTTTGTAGGTGTATAGAAAACATATGATATATTTAGTTATAATGCAATGAATAAAATTGAGTTTAATTGACCACTTTTCAAACCAAACCGTAGATCTTCTTTATTAGTTGAGTTGTTTTGTAAGCAAAAATAGGCCTTTGTCAACGCCAACTAGTTACTAAGGCGCATGCTCAGTGTCAAATCAACCAATCAGAATAAAGTATTTTGTCTGGCGCGAAATATGAATGAGATGAACATCGAAAAAAACATTTCTTTGCTTAAAAAGGCGCAAAACTTGATTGCTTGACAGTTTAATAATGGTAATGCGTTGTACGTAATTCCGGTAAACACTTTATTAACAGCAAAACCACCCATTGATACGTGAATTTTTGGTCTGTCAAATTAAACAGTAAATATATTAAGGTCTGGTTTGAAAATTTTCCTTGCTTTTCTTTCCTTTTTAATTACTCATGTGTCGGAAAAAAATTTTTACTATAAAAATTACCAAACAAGATAATTACGGATTGTCGTATCCGGTTCTCGGATATAAACAAACACTTTGGGGGGCGTAGCAACGCAAGTTTAATAGATTTTATAAAT
>WURS02071185.1:0-10424 GCA_011762765.2 Rhinocypha anisoptera | reverse complement strand
CGGTGAGTGTTGGACCTTGAATGTGTTCGCGCATTAACTCGCGCGAGTTAATGCACCGTGTAAACACCCCTTAAAAGGGGTGTTTACACGGTGCATTTGTTGAATCGTGCACTGGGAAAATACAAAATCTTACAAAGAGGGATAAGATTTACCACAGAGTGGTCAATTGGATACTTCTCTGATTCCACATATTTTTTTCTGGTTTTAAAGGAAAAAAATATTATTAAAGAGCACATTTTTTATGAATAAATGCCATTCATCATGAAATAAATTAATTTTCTGCTATATACAGCTAATCATAGTGATAAGTAAAAATAATATTTTAGTGATATAGTAGCAGTACATTTGAATTCCTGTTTCATACTTTCTTTTTCTCTCTTTCTCCCATATCCTTCTCTTGATAATAAAATTATTGCTAAACACTAAAGAAATTTACCTAGTAAAAGTTTTGAGTTTATAAAGAAACAAACCTGTTGAACACTTAAAGATTCCAGGGTGCCATTTTTCAAGGCAAACATGCTCTCTGCTGTTTCCACAGCACTAAATGCCCAGCAAGCTCCACAGTTCTTTTGATTTTTAATGGGAGTTATAATTTTCTTTTCCCTCCTGAAATGTAGTCAAATGAATTTATAAATGAAATCAAATACTGATGCTTATATCTAAAATGCCAGAAACATAAACATGCACTGGTTAACATTACATATCTTAATGGTTTGAAAAGGTGCACTTTATTTGTTTTCCTCTCTTTGGAGAGATGTAAAACAAATTGGTGTATATGAAAACTGGGATATGGACCAGTAGTTAAAGAGTCCAGTAGGTACAGCATGCCACTAATTTTTATTCAAACTATCTTTCAATATGTGGTTAAGTAATTTATGGGTCAGTGTTTTTTCTTGCTTTATTCCGGAAATCCTTTAGGATGAATTCAAAATGATTGTACTTCAAGGGAAAAAAGTATGCAAGCATATACTAGTTAAAAGGACTTAACAATTATATAATAGAAAATGAATCAGAGTATTAGTATTGGATTAAAATTTGTTTTCCAGTAAACTTTTGAGTGAAATGTTCAGGTAATAACTATCATAATTTCATAATACAATTTACCAATAGAATTACCCTTTCATACATATTTTATTGCTATTACTGTTAATGTAATTTTTTAAGTAAAATGAAGTGGCTTGGTATTATTTGTGGGCCTTGGTTTCAAGTTCTAGTGATGCCTCTGGACACCTCTAGCAAAACCCAAGCTGAGTGACTTTCTAATAATCCAGATCCTCCTGAGAAACAGCAATGGCACATGGAAAGGAACTGGCTCCCTAGCCCTGATGTGTAAATTTTCACTACCAGTTAGGTAGTTTTATTGTCAATGATCAAACTAACCTTAGGACTGAATACTACGGATGTCTTTTCAAAAGTCAGAAGATGACACTCGATGTTGAAACCGGTTGCAATAAAAAATAAATTTTTGTGGAACGGCAAAGTTTTTTGTGTTATATCTATTATCATCATGAAACCATTCCACTAAGTGACACCTGCTACGATCATTTTGAAAAGGCATTTTACAAAAACTGTGACAAAATACTTCAGTGCAAACATTTATATAATGGACCTCACATAATAGCTCATTGTCAATAGTAGTGCGTAGGCTAATTTTCTCTCATAAAACAATCAAAATGATGGGATGATAATTTTTGGGTAGCTGCAGGTGCCATAGATTAAGGAAATTTCACACTTTGGAGCATATAAGTGCCATTTGTATAAATTCATGACAATACTTAATACCTATGTGGATATTACAGTTTATAAGGCTGAGTTGAGAATTTCTGTCCTCACCTGTTTGGTGCCTTTTGTTTCCACAAAGGTAAAATGTATAATGGATGTGAGAACTAGAAGGAAATTGTTTCATACAGTAAATTCCACAGTTATTGTCATTTCTATGCCCTATACTAACTGGAAAAGACCAATCCTCAAAATCTGTATTCAGCATCATCTTGTGCGGGCCAAACTTATATGTAGATTAAGGAATTCATTCAACTTGACTTTGAGACTACGCCTCTTAGTCCAATTAACACCTGCTTATTATTGGGTTATCGAGGAATTAAGGATTTATAACAATAGAACAATCCCCTAACATCAAGTGCTTTAAAACAAAGGATTAAAAATGGTTACTGAAATAAGAATGTCACCCCAAAGCAAACTACAGTTAATTCCGAATAAAAGATCTTGTCAACTTAATTGAAATTTGGGTAAAGCTGATAGTAAATCCCGTTGAGTTATAACACGATTTATCAGCCATTCATAATATTTACAGGAAGAATGAATCAAGAGCGCGTGATGTGGGTAGTTACGTAACCTGTCCGAACCTTCCTGCGAATTTTTAACTTACCAATCGACCTTTTCTGGTAAAACTGCCCTTTTCCGGATTTTTTTCAGCCGATTATGTATATGGTTTTTTGAAGATTGCCGTGTTCGCATTAAAACATGCTTATGAAGTTCTGGTTGCAGATGATTATGTAAAAACTCATCCGGTGACATGTCAGAAAACTTTGTCAGTCCATATGTGGCACTATTATTATGAGGTTTCACGCTATTCATTTCTTCGATTCTTTTGAGGCTTGCCTATAAAGAGGAAAATTTTATACACAACTCTGAGCATGAGATTCAAAACATCGCGAAATAAATTCTTCATTTGTTTCCTACCTGAAACATGGATAATCGATGTTTGTACTCTTCGGTACTGTTTCCATAACTTTTGTTATATTTCTTCACAAATTCGTTAAATAATTTTAAGGTATCCTTTTGTGTGCTGGTATCTAAATGCAACGGAATGCCAAAAAAACAGAGAAGTACTAGCCCTAGTGTGGCCAGTGCATTCTTCAACTCCATCTTTGTTATTGTTATGGAGTACGTCAAATGAGACGCATTATTGATAGGAAGTAAAACGTACACTAATCTAGTATAATATTAAAATTTAAACAATTTTAACACTTAAAAATGGGAAAATATATTAATTTACTTGTCTTTAACACTTCTTGATAAATGTTTAAAAAATATCACAGTAATGTGTTTGACATACAATAGTTTCCGCTTCCGTCTTCCTCAGTTGAACGTCATCATGGCCACTACAGTGTCCAAGAAAAGGAAAGTAAGTGGAATTTTTTTAGAATTATGTCGATTCAGTGGTTATTTTATCCATTTGGCGTTATTGCCACTATTTTTATCTATAGACATGAGAAATTATTAATGTAATATGTTTTATGGATGTTTAAGATGCTTTGGATTTTAACATGTGTCTCAACGTGTTAATGTAGTCACCCGATGTTGACATATAATTATAAATGAAAATACTATTAGAAATTTGTTATAAGACTAATATTTTTCAAATTGAATACCCTATTACAGAATTGTCGATATTTTTGTTTTCTCATTGAGTACTGAGGGTGAATAAATGTTTGTTCTTAGTTCGTAGGAGACGGTGTTTTTAAGGCGGAGTTAAATGAATTCCTCACGCGAGAACTGGCGGAGGATGGTTATTCCGGGGTCGAAGTGAGAGTCACTCCCTCCAGAACGGAAATTATAATTATGGCAACTAGAACCCAAAACGTGCTCGGCGAAAAAGGCCGGCGCATTAGGGAATTGACTTCTGTTGTCAGGAAGAGATTTAACTTCCCGGAAGATTCTTTGGAACTCTATGCGGAAAAAGTGGCCACTCGTGGGCTCTGTGCCATCGCACAGGCCGAGTCTCTTCGGTACAAACTCATCGGAGGATTGGCTGTGAGAAGGTAAAACGGGATTCTTGAAAATGGTTAACATTAACTGCTAGTATACTATATAGTTTGCCATGAATATTTTGCATACAAGTAGTTAGCCTCTGTGAGTAATCTATAACACTCGCATGTTGTAGTGTATGCATGGTGGTGGCTCACCCCCTGCTATATTCCTCTGTGACGGCTTGCAGGGTAATATATAGAAGTAGTAAAGAATATCGCGCCTCACCATTAACCTCAGTATAGACTTAAGTCAAATTCTCCGCCGTAAGTAATTAGCTGTTTAACATTTCATTACTCGTAGACCCTCGAGGATGTGGCTACACAGACTAGCCAATTTGGCACATTTGTGAGGCACTCTAGGTCAGGCCATGTTCAGAGTACATTTTCAGGCAATATTACCAGACATTGTTGACTGGGAGGCAAAATTAGAAAAGCCTTTAATGCATTTATTAGTCGTTTACTTTTAACTGGCAGTGCAACCGTCATGAATGCATACTAAATCTTTATTTCCTTTCAGGGCATGCTATGGCGTGCTTAGGTATATAATGGAAAGTGGTGCCAAGGGGTGTGAAGTGGTAGTGTCCGGCAAACTTCGAGGTCAGCGAGCCAAGTCTATGAAGTTTGTTGATGGTCTAATGATCCACAGTGGTGAACCCACCAATGAGTACGTAGATACGGCAACAAGACACGTCCTCCTTAGACAAGGTAATTATGTGCGCTGCATCCGAGACTAATCTAATAGAGATCTTATAATATATGTATTGGGTAGAGATTCGATACAAATAATATGGCTGAAGTATTCCTTCATGAAGTAAAATAAATTACTGTAGTGTTATTCCGGAGAGAGGTTGTGGTAATGTAGTGGCCGAGTAAGCAGCTATTGAATGGGTGATCCGATGTCAAAACCCGGTGACGTCTCCGGGCAGCTCTACTTAAACCTAAGCTGAGTGACTTTCTGTGTACCAGATCTTCCTGGAAACTGCAGGCGACACAGATAGGGGCTACCCCCCTCCCCCTCCATATGAGAATTTCCACATGCTGTTGAACTTAATACTAGGTGGGCTCTAACCTCTCTTTTCAAACAAGTCAAGTGTTGTGCAGTTCATTTGAATTCAATTCCATTTCATTTGAATAGAAAAACTGATAAAGCCTCTAAAAGCATACGCTGCTTACATTACTGATTTTAAAAGGGAGACATTCTGTTCAGATTTACAGACTGAACATCTTGTATTCATCATGCTATAGAATTGTGAATGCATGTTTTTTGTTACTTAACTTACTTTTACACACTGCTGATATTTTTTGCGTACAATTTAAGACTTGCAATAATAAAATTGCTACAAAAACTATATAAGATACCTTAACCCTTTTGCTGCTGTGAATTTTTTAAAATAAACACTATCCTGAGCTTTCCGATTCTCTACAATCCTGTGCTGAACTCTTTCGACGTGATTAAGTTTCCAGGTATGAAATTTTACCCTTTTGGAACCCATCTCAGCAGGAGATCAGACCCTTTCCTTGACAAGTGGTTTTAGGATATGAGACCCTCCGATGCATTTTTAAAACCTCATGAGTCCATGGTCAAATGTGTTATTTCAGTGCTTCTGCCATAAGCATAAGTTTTTCATTCTTTAAACATATGATGTGTGAAATGAATTTCTTGTACAATGACCAATTGCAAATTTAAAACTAAAATTTGCAATTGATGATAACAATTTTAGTAGAGTACCATGATAAAAAAATTATCACCACGTTTTTCAGATTATTACGGGGGATGTAATTAGATGATGGTGAACTATTTCCTAAAAATCTTATAGAAAATTAAATAAGAATATATAAATATATTCTTTATCTGATGGTAATAATAAGGATTTAGGAAACTACAAGGAGTCTCGCTTTTCAGAGACCATATTCCACCTGAAATGGTTGTTTAGAGTTTTGCTTAAAATTTGGAAATAATCATTGAAACAATAAATTCATTTCTGTGGTTATGTATTTAGGTAATACAACATCGTTATAGAAAAACTACTTCAATTACATTTTGTTGACGGTGGACTCCTAGTGCAAAAGAATTGCAAAAGGGCGAGTATCCCTAACCCACTGTTGGAGAAAAGGGTCAGGAGTTATACTTAGATCAATTGGGGAACCATGAAATTTCATACCTGGGTTGCTTGCCTTCACAGCAACTACTCCGGGGTCTATAGATGACTTTAGTACTTCTGCATTGAAAAATCTTCATCAGTTATAGACAATGAAAGCAGTGAAATAAAACTTAAAAAAGAGGCTGCTTTTCCATTTGACTGAGGTGATTTTATCTTTACAGTGACTGTCTGACCATTGTCTTATAATTTCTGCACAGTGGGTCAACATTATCTCTGTCCCAAAAGTCATGTTTAAGCTTCATCTGAGAGGTCTTATGTCCTGTTGTATGAGTTTTAACTGTGGTCTCTTATTTTAAACTCATAGTTATTAATTTGACTAATTTTATCAAAATTCATGCTTTTCAAATTTCAGCTATTTATTGGTGTTTAATGTATAATATGAAAGTGACTGCGCTCATCTCATACAAACAAATTTAGAATAATTACAGTTTCATGTCTCTAAAATCACAAAAGCCAAACAATTGAAGTAAATAATAAATAAAATGTTAAAATATTTTGAATGCATTTTCGCCACCCAAAGTACAAAACATAGGTTAACTATCAATGATACTATAACTGACAAATTACATAGTAGATTGGTGTAGTTATTAGGATCATAATTATTGTTAATTTTTTACTTTTTGAGGAATTTTCATTCGTAACCTCTCCAAAAATCGTGGGTCTTTGGTTGCCCACAGAAGCATTATAGTGGTGGTTATTTAAATTTATCAGAAGGCACTTATAAAATACACACACAAATACACAGGCAAACTACAACATAGTAATGTAAAAATGGACTGTGACTAGTTTCAGGTGAATCATTGCAATAATTATGCTGGTAATAGATGCTTTATCAGATTAGTGTGAAACTTGTCTTTGTTTGGGCACGATCGTGCTTGTGTGTGCTCCTGCCAGTGGTTCAGAATTGTGTCAATGATCATAGTAGACAAGTGGATTTATTCTGTTTGGCCAGTGTGAGAGATTGTTATGCATCCCATAGTTAATTAATTTGACTGGGTTATTTCTCAAATAGGAGTGCTTGGAATTAAGGTGAAGATTATGTTACCATGGGATCCAAATGGTAAAATTGGACCAAAGAAGCCTCTGCCTGACCATGTGTCTGTTGTGGAACCTAAAGATGATGAACCCCCCGTGGCACCTTCCAGTGAGGCCAAAGCTGCCAAAATTGAAGTTTTCGTACTAGCTACAGGACCATGAAGTTTCACCTCATACTAAGGCTCTGTTTATAAATTGGTTCTGTTAAGAAAATCAACAGTCTGGAATAAATGGATTTTGTCTTACAGATCTTCTCTTTGACTTAACAACATTTAGTTGCAGTAATTGACACGAGATCAGGTACATCAATATTTAAGTTGATGGGTAAAACAGATGCCATGCATGTGTAGCATCTACAATACCAGTGCGATGTTGAAAACTCCAATGGAAATGTGGAATTTATGAATTCATGGAGTATGACGTGCATACATGGATAGTACTTAATCATATATAACAATGTGTATATGTAAAAATGCATATAGAATATTTTTGATTGAGAGACTGCTGTGACTTACCATCTTGACTTGTGTACTCATTGGATACCCTGAGTAGGAATAGTGGGTCCAAGTAGTCCACTTGAGAAATGTGTTGCATGCAGAGAAATCCATTTTCATGCCTATGAATGATGTATAGGATAAAGGAAACTTTGCAATTCCACAAATAACACTTTATTACAACCGGTTTCGTTCACTTGGTGACATCGTCAGGTGATGTCACCAAGTGATCTCCTGACAATGTCACCAAGTGAACGAAACAGGTCGTAATAAAGTGTTTTTTGTGGAATTGCAAAGTTTCCTTTATCCTATACATCATATATTACATATATATTTTGCAGTTAAGTCTTTCAAAGACGAAGGGCAAAGGTAATGAGTATTATAAGGGTGCATTGGAAGAGAAAGTCGATTTAGAGATACAGACAGGGAGGAACGAAAATGATATTTGAAAACCGTCAGCCATTCAAGCGAATGTTAAAAAGGTTTTGAAAAATATAAAGGCATTATGATGGAAAAGAATGATGGTACAATTGGAACACAGAGGTAAATTGGAAATGTAGCAATCAAGCTATGCAACTGGCAAACAGACCTAGGCAATGCGGATTTGAAAAGATTTTATGTAAGGGAAATAACTCATTCAAATTCTGGTATTAAGATAATTTGGGGAAATCTTTGTTCAACGATTTAGCGTGCGATTTCGTTACCTGGTTTGAAATGTTAATGATTGAAATACAAAGCACGGGGAAGACGAAATATTAGCAAAGGTGCGCCATCGACTCATTTTCATTTGACTAAGTAATTATTTCTGAAGACATTTACTTTGTGAATATTACGAATTTAATTTCGGTTTTTTTCAGTCCGCTACAGATGCACGATACAAATTTTGTAAACTTGCACAGACAAATGTATATAATAATATATTTATTTGACTTAAAGATGCATTGAATACTCTATTCATCGTCAGTAAGAATTATATATAAAGATGTCAAAGTTTGCTATTAAAATTTGATGTCCAATATACTGGATTCAAAGTACTCATATTATAAAAGGCATGTTTGTGCAAGGTCCGTAGCACATTTTTAAATCTAGCACCACATATATATCTTACAGTGGGGGGTAATCCGTTAAATAGACTTATAGCGAGACTAGATGATGATTTTTAAGTCTTTCCGAGACGGCAGGCTGGAGCATCGAGTTCGTCTTTTCGCCGCGTGTTATATTTATGCACTTCCGGCTAACAGAGAAATAAATCACCAAGCTTGTTCTTGACACTAAATAGTAACTTATAAATAATACGAGAGCAGATGTGCATAACTTTCAAAGAAATAAATATGGGTGAGTATCTAAATTTAGTGCAAGTCTATTGGTCATGAACCAAGTCTCAGCCAGAGCCAAGACCGATTTGGACACCAAAGGGGATTCAACTGGGTCTGTACAACTTTGTATGAAAGTAGTATCATCTGCATAAAGGAGAGAATCACAAGGTATATTGGAAGGCAAATCATTAATCATAACTAGGAAGAGTATAGGCCCAAGCACAGAACCTTGGGGGACACCATGCTTAAGCTGTAAAAAAGGAGACTTTTAATTACAACACATTGCTTACGCTCTGACAGATAGAAATTGAACAATTTCAGTTCAGAAATGGTTATGCCATTATATTATAGTTTTGGCAGGAGGATCTTATGCGATACACAATGGAATACCCTGGACAGATCGTAAGCACATTCAGTGCACTCAATGTTTAAAACTTAATGACCAAACGATTTTATCACTAGCAATAAATTATTTCCTAGTGAAAAGTAGACTAACAACGTGGAGAAACAGGTGAAAGTTTCTAATTTTTGGAATATTACCTCTGATCGAGAATTTATAAAATCTATCAGATAGAAATGCCATTAAGCGGCAGTATTCACAAAAATGCCTAGAGGCACCGTGAGTGAGGGTTTGAACCGAACGAATCTACGCATTTTGAAAAGAAAATCGGGTTTCGAAAACACCTTCAGGTAAGAGACAGTTGAGCCACAATCTGGGAATATACAACTGTTTAGAATCTTTTATGTTATTGAAGACTGCGCGAGAAAAATATTGGACTATATTTTGGCTCAGTGACATAAACTAAACTATAGAAATGGTGTTTTAGTCGTGCATATACGAGTAGCACCCAACGAAACAATTATGCCAAGAGTTCAGATATATTTTCTCACCTTATACTCAGAATCGATTTATGTCGCTTATTGCTGTGACATCAAATATTTTTGAACAAACATTAGATCGTGGATAATGTTCTGTTCCAAACGATATCATGACTATATTTTAAGTCGTGGTAAAAAATATTTTATTTTAGAATTATTCCCTTTTCCATTCCAATATAAAAAGCATATTTTTTATCGGTAAATAATTTAATTGCTTTGGTAGGTTTACCAAAAACCAATCTTTTATTATGCTTCGTATAATGTGGTATTCAAAAGAGAAAGGATCCCGGAAAAATGTTATTCATCCTGGTGGACAAAACTTTTATACTTATTGTATTTTCCAAGTTTTCCACATTAAATTTAAGTTTTCCCAGGCCTTCATCATCTTTTGTTTCATACGGAACAATGCGAGTTTTCTCCAGTGCCCTGTAAGTACATGTGACCCCCAACTTTTATGAGCACTTGCAACGTTTAAGTGGGACAAAATAACACGACATTGGAAAGTTTAATGAGCTACCATTTCAAATAATATCCTCTCCTCTGGAAATGGGCTTCTCGAAAAAATAATTCTGTGAAATAATTTCAAGATTTCGCGGAGGAATGTTGGCCTTTCGTTTTAAGGTTAAATTTCGACTACACTTTTTATTTAAATGCATTATTTTGACGTCTAGAAACATCTATACTGGCAATGACTATTCTCTGTAGGTCACGATCGATCCCAAGAGTTCCACATAATAAGGGGACTTACCCCCCTCCAACCCACCCCCC
>WURS02071165.1:0-10425 GCA_011762765.2 Rhinocypha anisoptera | reverse complement strand
GAAAATCATTTCTTCTTCCCTCGATCCCAACGAAAAAGGTGTGCCTCAACCACCGAAAATTCGGATCCAAGCGTTAATGTTATATATATTTATATATATATACACACATTTTATATGAGTTTTTTAAGTTTTTATACATAATGTTGAACAAATAATTAAAAATAAAGTGCAGTCACTAATAAATCAATGAATGACGGAATATTCACATATTTCAAAAATTTTTCGAGCGCCCGCTCTCCGTCGGTAAAGGAGTAGGACTCTAAAGTCTTACTCCTTAGAAGTCAAGTCCTTAAAATTCTCACTCCCTAGTCTAACTTTTATAAGAGTCTTACTTCTTCACCGACGAAGAGCGGAAGCTGAAAATTGTTTTATAATTATGTGAGTGTTTAGTCTTTTATTTATTTATTTGCTTCTGTGTTTCATCGTCCTGTGTTCGTTCAACAATATTTGTACTCATCAGAGTTTTTCCATACGAACACACTTAAACACAAAAACACAGATAGAAACACTTAAAAGATTCACATAATACAGAAATGAATTCTCCCAGACCGACGAAGGGGTAAGCAAGTCCCGAAATATTTCTTTATTACGCGTTGAAACCTAGGTCGTGAGTAAAACTTTTCCGTGGAAATACAAGGCGTTACCATTTTTCGAGTAATGAAGCGGTTCAACAAAGTAATGTCTGAAACCATTTCCATAATAATTGATGTATTTCTTGTAGTAGTATTTTTATTTATAGGGTGGCTCAATGCTTATAGTCATTTAGCACTTCTGCAAATCAAAATAAACCAATTAGGGCAAACACTACATCCATTCCTTAGGTGTGACCTGTGGCCTTTGGGCTTGCCGGCAAGCACATTACCCCCAGGCTAACCTGGTTTTTCCCTCTCTTTTGTGTTTATTTGAAAGATAGTATTTTTTTGGGCCAATTGGGTTTACCTGGGGGTAGTGTGCTCACCGGCTAACCCAAAGGTCGTGGTCGAGTCCCACCCATGCACATGGGCAGGACTTGTGCATGGGTCTTGTGTTTGTCTCATAGGGTTTTTTTCTATGATTTAAAGAGGTGCGATATGACCATAGCTGTCGAAGCACCCTATAAACTGAAATACTACTACTCCTGTCCACATTTTTGCAAGGAAATTAATTGGTTTATTATTTAAAAAACTATTCTGCATTTATGATAATTTAATATTATGTGATTTATATTGCAAAATGACATTTATTAAAATCAGACTTTAGTCAGTGATGGTCTGTTATGGATGAAATTTATTGGTAATGTTTAAGATATTCTGCATAAAGAAAAACAATTAGAATCATCTCACAGTTTTAACATTATTAATAATTAAATAAAAATTTAATCAATTGTGAAATTAATTAAATTAAATTAATTTAATTGTGAAATGGCCATAGTCGTTGGCAAACCCTAAAGATAAAAATACTACTGCTGGTATTTTTTGGAAGACCGCATTAAGTTCTTGGAAATCTGTTAACATTCCAAATTTATGAAAGAATTGTGAAATTAATATTCAGTTCATTTTATTTGTTTAGTCTCCTGCATGGTGTCACCTCTTCATTAGGAAATCCCTCTTTTGTAATTTGCTAGAGAAAGCTTAACGTGGAATCAAATGTGTTTATCCTTCAGTAATGGTCATTGAATTGTCTCATCCATTCTTGTGCTCACAATTTGTTCAAGATTTCCCACAGTATTGGATGCATTTCGTTTGCTTATTGAAGTCACATTATTGAAGTAAAAATGACCACTTTTAAGTGTCATTTTCGTTATTTATCCTCTTTCAGAATATCGTTACATCTTCAAATTAATCGTGAACATAATCAAGTTGCAATTGATGAGATTTGGTTAGTCTTGTTTTATCTCTGATTATTCTTTTGTGGCTTCTGTGTCTTTTTTCCTTGGATTGCCTTCAAAGTGTAATATGATTTTTTTGGGTAAGTTAATCCAATGAGTATTTCTTTTCATTTTCCTTTTCAAGGTTGGTGCTAGTTACAGGGTTACAGTTACATACTTTTCAGTGAAGTAATTGGAATTTTTTAAAATTCAAGGATTGAAAAAATGTAAAATTAAAGGGAGACATGAAAAAGGTGGCAATATTAGATATTTCTTAACAATTAATGAACAAAGCTCAATGAGGAGCCCATCATCTGGTGGAATTCCTTAATGAAACAAAATATATGTATGAACTTTAATGTATTTCCACAGAAAAATATGAGACACGATTGATTTCAATGACAATCCAGATGTTAACAATTATTTTTTAAACCAATTGTGTCTTTTTTACATGTGGAAATACATAAAATTTACTACCTTTATTGTAAACGCTATAGAGTCAGGTGAGATATTGTGGAAACGATCCATAATCTACGAAATGAGGACAAGTTGCAATTTCCACTTAAAATAAACTTCCACATGTCTTAGAGATTACCTATATTTTGCTTAATTACTGAATCATTAATTGGGATTGGCTCTGGATTGCTTTTAAATTAAAAGATGATTTGAGGATTCTTATTCTGGAAAACCAATAATGCTAATAAAATATCTCTCTATACTTAAGAGCCACTTCAAACTTCCAAGAGTTTATCAAACGATTTTTAGAATTTAATACATAACATGCTGACATATATCATTCTTGATTTTTGGAAAGTCAAGTGTATGATTGCTAAAGAGGCACTTTTAAGAAAATTGTCAAAAGGTGATTGTTACTTGTGTAAGGACAAACCAAATCAGTTGTTATAACGGGTGATCTTTGTGCTTAATCTCTCATATAAACTTATACTGATGAATATGGAATGTATACTGGATATATAAATTAACCGTCTTTCTTGTGAGACAAGTTTTGTAATGTGTAAAATACTCATTATTTATAATAAAAAAGACAAATTACAATTTTTATGTAACACTAACCCAGGTGTGCTTAACTTTTGTTTCTTAACGGGATGTGCACATGAGAGAGTAGTAATTATTAGCCTACTATTTATGAACAATCTTTTTTTTTAGAATTGAGAATTTATTAGTGGGTATAAACTATTCCAAGTGAATCTAATAGGCTGAACTTCAATGTATATTGAAAGTCTTTAATTTCATTCTTTCCTTCAAATGACTTTTGTCCAATTGCTGCTTTCTTTAAGAAAATTCGTTTGTATTTGTAATAAATGTCTCTAGATGAAATCTTGTGTTATGCGTATTAATTTATAACTGCAATATTAAAAAAAAGAATAGTGATACCGGCCATTTTATAGTTTTCCTTGAAATATATTCTTTTTCAATGTCACCACCTTCAACATCTCTTCATGTCAACTATTCCAGTGTCAAATTTACACCGTCCTCCACCAATTTCTTTTTTGAATATATAAAGAGTTGTAATAAAATGCCAGAATCTAATTTTTTTAAGATGACTGATTTTAAGAAAATATATGCTAGGAATTTCACATGATACCTATGTTTTAAGAGCGGTATGTTTTGGAATTTTTTCTTTATTTTGTAGAGACCTGTAGGACAAGGATCACATTAAAAAACATAAAAAAATATCCATTGAATGACATGCCATAATTAATCCTCAATAGTTAAGATATATGTTTTTAAATAAATATTTTTTCCTAAAGTGAATTGGAGAAATAAATTAAATTATTGCTTTACCTCATGTATTTAGAGAAGAAAATACCTTAAAGTCATACTTGCCATTTTTTTATTGCCAGAATATGTCTGGGAAGGTTATAGAAAAGACTTATCTCATGTTAAAAAAAGTGATGGAGCAATTATTTATTTAAGCAATTAGGGAGGATAATAAGTTTTTTAAAAACTACTGCTCGCATAGGGTTGGTGCTGCCAGATAATTTCTGCCTAATGAAAGTCCCTACAAAATTCCACTTTCTTATAGATTGCTGTTGTCTTTAAAAAGTTATTGCAAACAAAGTTCAAAATTGATGTTTGCTTTAAATTGTATCACTTTGCAAATTGTTATTGAAATTTGATGAAACCGTCTCATGTGAGTTTTATGCTTTAAAAGTATTCAAAAAGTGAGCCCGATAGGTGCAATAGTTTTTGAATAATCTTAATTATTTATTCTGTGAGTGACAAGACTTATTAACTTTAATCTTTAACTTTTAGGGTTCCAAAATGCATCTTTTAAAATTTCAAAAACTGACTAAACAATGTATAAAATTTTTGAAATTTGCAATTGGATTTCTAATTTTTGTGATAAAAGGTATGGTTTCAAGTTATAAACAATTAGAATAACTATTTTTTCTGCCTAGTCATATATAAAAACCTGTTTAAAAACATTTAATAGAAGAAAAAATCTTTCAGACCTATAGGAACCAAGATAGCCCTTTTTTTAATCACAGCAAAATAATAATTTCCACATTATAGTGTTACACAACAAAAATAAATAAAAATGAAATTCTGTTGAAATAGAAGAGAGAAAATAAGTTTTTAAGTTCTTGGTTGAAAATTTAGCTCTAAACCATTGTGGTGCCATCACCATCTTAACCCGATGGAGATTTTTCAATGCAAAAGCCCTAATGTCAGGTGGACCCAATAGAAAGTTTCATATGCATATGAATGAATGATGAGTTTACCCATCGCTGTGGTCGCTGAGAGGGTGAGCAACATAGGTATAGAAATTTACCTTTCCACACCCCAAATCAGTGGGAATCCTACCCTTTTCCTGGTCAGTGGGGAACCCTTCCTTAACCCTCAGACCCCTTTGCACCCCTCTCTGGTTTGTCAGGAGGTCCGCGGTTAGCATAACATTTTTTCAATATTTTTCCAAGAATATTTGTTGTATTTCTTAAACATACATTTTCGGAAATGAATTTATCATGTTTCAATGATTATTTCATTATTTTAAGCAAAATTTTAGCGTATTTATTAACAGAATATTTTTAGGAGAACATGTTAACCATTTAAGTTGGAATGAATATGCTTTACGACAAGTGAAATGCGGTATTCCTTTGAAAGTTTCTTATTTCATTATTATTATAATCAGATATCACATTTATTTATATATTGTCTTACTTCATTTTCCATCCTGTTTTTTAGGAAATGATTCATTCTTATTTCATTACTACTCCTGCATATTTTTTCCATGTCTTCATTCTTCTTGTGTTCTTACTTTCTCAGAGCCTTTTTCGTCAAAGTGCTATTTTTCCTAAAATTTCTTGGAAAATGGGTTATGATAACCCCATCACTTCCCCTTCAACTATGATATCTTATTGCATTCATGCTGGTAATGTGTTCTTGGAGCCTCTTCCGCTTAAGTGATTAGTTCCCTCAAATTTCTTGGAATGTGGGTAACGGAGAACTGATTACTTCACCAAATGTTTTATCTTGAATGCTTTCATGGTGATGTACGCTTTACATTGCCGCCTGCCTCTTAAATGTGAAACTTCTTGGAGTGATCACATTATTCTTAGGGTAAATAATAAAATCGTTAATACCAATGGTAGAATTAAAAAAATGCTTTTGGTCAGACAAACAAATGAAATTCATTTCTGGTGTTATATTTTTAAAGACTATAAGATTAAGATTTTTAGCATTAGCCTTGGTATAACATAAAGCTGACTGTGGACTCAGAAGCATGGGTTTTGCCATTGTGTAAAGGGTCATGTTTCCTCAAACCACCAGACAAGAAAAATTAGGCCTCCTGCTGAGAAGGGTCCCCAAAGGGTAAACCCCTATACCTGGAAACTAAATTACATGGAAAGACTTCAGCGCACGGGTGTAGAAAATCTCTTGGAAAGCACAGAATGGGGTGAACATTTATCCGAGAATTTTGTGGTACAAATGGGTTAATAGCTATAAGTAACAGTGCTGTAATTAAAAAAAAGCAATCTTTCATGTAGGTTTATGATTTTTAACAGTGTTTTTAATCAGTGTTGCAGAAAAAAACTTAATTTTGCATTTTTTCTGCAATAATTTTTTAATGTCTAAATCAACTTTAATTTAGAAAGTTGCATTTTACAGAGATTTTTACTAAGCACATATCTGGCAACTTGGGCCCTCTGCTAACCATAGTTATTCCATTATTTTGAAAAGAAAACTGATTTTCCTACCTAGTTGATTAAATATATGTTGCACAACTTATTTTAGATTGCAAGATAAGAGGTCTTTTCTCTTACCTCCTGCAGCAATTCCCACAAAATAATGGTGGGTAGGAATTTTTCAGTTGTAAAATGCTAAGTGGCCTGGACTGCAGATTTTTTTCTGGCATATCATATTAATAAATTCCTCTTGGTTTTTGAACTGGGTGAGAGTATCTTGAAGGGCCAATGTTTCGAAGAGGGCTTATTCATTGTATTCAAGGCAAAGAACATTGAAGTCAATCATTGAAAAATTGGGCCTCCAAAACACTAACTTAGTGCAAGACATTAGAGGAATTTATCAATACAAAATCTTCCAAATAATATCCATATTTTGTGTTTACCAGATAATGAAGGGGTAAATAAAAAGTTGCAAAAAAAATAAATTCTTCGAAAGGAAATAAATTATACTTGCATAATTAGTTGTTCTACAGATGTTCTAGTGGTCCAAAATCAGGACTGTGTGGCATAAGATGGTGTAACTCCATTATGTATAAAATATCTATAATTTCCATAGAAAATAACTGTATTGTGAATGGTTTCATTACAGAGTTTTCATATATCATCTTCTGATGTATTACTTAGTAATATCTGCTACAATATACTCCTTTTGTAATAATTAACTGACTTTTTTGATGACTTGCTTAATAAGTAGGCTGAGAAACATAAGAATGACATTTTTAACACATACAGCTTTGTTTCCATGACAAAACAAAGACAAAGTATGATGTAAAACCTTACTTTTTACATTACAGTAGAATTTTTGTTTATAGGGTGTTTTGACAGCTATGGTCATTTTGCACCTATTCAAAATCATATAAAAAACCCAATGGGACATAGTCATACAGAACTAGGTGGAACTCTAACCTGTGACCTTTGGGGTAGCCATTAAACGTGCTACCCCCAGGCTAACCCAGCCAACCCTACTTTTTACATTATATGATTATAATTTAGACAGTGGTTATATATTTATATTTCTTTTGTTGTTTAACTTGTAATGGGTGCTTGGGATATGGAGGGGTAATTAATTAAAAATTTGTATTATAGAGCCAATTCATGTTCCTAAGTTTCTATTGTCCCTAATATTTAAATGCCAAATTACTTGTAATCAGGTTTAGTAACTTCCAAATCGGAAGCCTAATTAGGAACTTGTGATTGCCTTATTTATTTCTGTTTTAATTTCTGAATTTAAATAATGAACTCTGTTCAATGTTTTATGGGTTTAAATTGTTCCTTTTTCCTTATTGATTTTGCTCTTGAATTTTATTCCATTTGAAAATTTTTGTAAATGTAAACACATGAAGGTATTAGTTTTTATCAAATTAGTTTGTTTAACAATATATTACCATGAAGTTCTTTCATTTTCAGGGATGACATGGAGATGATGTTGAACAAAATAGTACCTGAGGTGAGAAAGTTGTTGCACCATTTCTATTTAAACCCTATTTAAAGCTTGCTATGATCAAGTATAGAGATTGATGTAGCTTGTATGTATGTAATTGTCATTTTAGATAAAATTTGCTTTGTAGCATTGATTTTGGATGCTTAAATTTTTTTTAGTTTAAAACTTGAAATTTCAGAATATTTCCAGTAAGTTTCTAGCCAATTGAAGTAGCTTTTAAAGTAATACCTTGTGAATATAGCATGTTTGCATTGATGTAATTACTCTGTGAACTGTTGTGCATTTACATAGTTTCTTTGTTCATGTATTTAGAGGGCAAATCCTTTGATACATGGTAGTTAAAAGTATTTCATTATAGCAACAAATCTTATTATTAATTTAAAAGTTGTTTCTTATGAATGCCTTGATATTTATTTTATAGAATGTACACTTTTTACTTTGACTTATTGTCCAAAGACTTTTTCACACACACATAAAAAACACTAAATTATACCCTCAAAAGTAAGAAAAAAGTATGTCTTTCAGAGAGAATGAGATCTAAAGTAATTTTTACTAATATATATATATATGTGTGTGTGTGTATATATATATTTATATGTTTTTTTTCCGCCAACTACACCTCGAGAAAGACCGCTGCACGGTCGAAATTACTGGAAAAAACTTGTGAGTGTTATTTTTCTCTTGTATCCTGTGTTTTTCGTCACCACCCCTGTGGCCGTGCTATTTTCTATATATATATATTTATATTTAATTTATTTTATAATTATATATATAAACAGTGATGGGGAGAGAGGTGTGTGGGTATGTATGGTTATAGCTGGTGCGTGTGGGAGAGAGAGAGAGGGTGAGAGAGAGGTGGAGGGAGGGAGAGGTGGAGGGAGCTAGTGGGAGAGGTGGAGGGAGGGAGAGAGAGAGGAGGGCATGGGAAGGGGACGCGGAAAGGGAAAGATGAGAGGAGAGGGAATGGTGTTTGCACCGATCTCACAAATACAGGAGCTATCCAAGTCCCGTTGGAAGGATGATTCGTAACGTTTTTAGGGTCATCGACCCAGGGTTTACTATTGGAGAATAGAGAACGGGCTTCTCCTTGGGATAAATGAAGATCATTTCCCAAGGCTCACACGTTTTAGTGAGATTTCGGTACTAGAAAATGGTAAAAACTGGATGTGAGTTCATATTTTGCGAACCTTTTCTACATAAAGTCGTAGAATTTTGCCTTTTTCAGAAGAAATTGATAATGAAAAACACTACGTATTTTAAACATTTAAACCTCATCAGTAGAATATTGATTCGCTAACTTGGGCCGATAAAATTTGTCCGGCGTCCATCTGATCTTAAAAATTCATCGCAAATAATTAAATATCTACAAAGTGAATACTTTTTGGAAATAATTAGTTCATTTTCCAGTACCGAACGATTTTTACAAAACAAGTAATGTTTATTGACACGGGAGTCGCGGTAGAGAAAAAGTCTCGTTTTAAAAAATTGAAAGTTAATTATGCAGGCGTAGTGCCACTACATTACTAATTTTAGTTTATGAAAGTTATATCGGCTGTTTAATTCAGGATTCTGTAAATGAAGAGAAACATTATGAGGAATTTATCTATCATTTGTTCTCCTTTCGAAAGCGAATGGCAATAATTTAGAAAATTATAATTTTAAATTACTTTATTTCCCCCTGAAGGGAAATTTCAAAGTGTATCATTGCAGCTATTAAAATTCATATCCTTGGCCTAGAGACACAAAAGCGAGCAATAATTATGGAAATAAGCATGCAATACTCTTTCACACAAATGCATATTTCAGTTTTAAATTGCGTCGCAAATTGTATTCATTCATTTGTTTTCATGAAAGTAAAATTTCGCACATTTATGACTTGCGGCATCTGAACTAAAGTATTCTCCAAATACCAACGTGGATATCTTATCTAATACATTGGATCTGTCTTAGAAATGAAAGAATATAGCGTCTGAGCATTTCCACATACACTGTCGCAATGCTCGTAAGTCGTAAGGTTAGGTACCTAACTGCGCACATAGCAAGTTTGCACTTTTTTTATCATCTCAGTGGCTGCGTCAATTGGGGGAGAGAAATGTCATCAAATCATGTCGGACGTTGGAGTCGAGCATACGGAGTTTCTCTGCACGGGCCACGGTCAAGGATTTTTCAAGGTGGAAGATGGAGCAACCGCAAGAGGGTGAGAGGTCAGAGGGTTTCGAGGAGGGAGGAAGGGCGCGGGGCATTTCAGGGATGAGGAGACGGCGAGAGGAGCGGGGACGAGTGGGGGAAGACGGAACTTGGAAGGTACGACGAAGGTCGAATTTTGATTCCCGTTACATCGCCTTGCGCATAGACCGAGTGAGTTTACTTCACCTCACGGAAAATCAAGTGGCTCACATCTCCTGATGTCTCTTGGTCCCAGGTTTTAACGGGTAGAATTAAATGTCTCGATGGATACCAATTTCATAAATGTTTCCCTTACTGAAATATGGAAATAAATTCCCTTAATGTTAATTGCTTTGTAATAACAAAATTCTATTGCGACGCACGTTATGTGGAGGATAGAAAAGAAAGTCAAATCCTAATCAAGAATGTGCTGCCATCATTGAGTGAGCCTCCCGTATATATGGGTTTCGGGAAAAAAGTCCGTTTACAGAGGAAAATGTTTTCTTACAATTTTTGCCAAGCAATGCGCATGGAATAATGAGCGACTCCTGTGAAATAAATTAACCCTGTGGAGGGAGAATTTTTTTCGCCAGCAACCTTTCTCGCGGTTATCCCTAAGCAAAATTTCGTCTTGAACACGTCTATGGCCTAAGGCTACGTCTCTTTCCCTTCCCCCTCCTCCGATTTCCTTCAACGCCTAAACCCCCACCCCTCACCCTCAACCTTCCCTAAGTGACCTCTCCACGCAACTCTCGCCTCCC
>WURS02071154.1:0-10425 GCA_011762765.2 Rhinocypha anisoptera | reverse complement strand
GTAGACTGTCGCGGAAACCCAGTGGGTAGAGAACTGAACAGGAATAGGAACGGCCCCCTCAACCCTTATGTATGAATTTTCACTTGATGATGGGTTTAGTATTAAGAGTGCTCTATTCTAACTTACCAAACAGAGATTAGGTTGAGGACTGGTTGGTAGTTTAGAGCGTTGGAGCTCACCTACCAGAGCTTACTGATTTAAGTTACAACTAACTCGAGTTACCGGCGACCATATTGTCTGCATGTATACTGTATGCATGCACAGAGCATGTGTCATACTACAATAATTTATATTTTTAAACGAAATAACTCCAAAATAAATTCAAAACATATTCTATATTTTCAGGCATAACTATGTGGAAATCCATTTCTGACAAAAGGAAATAACGTAAAACGTATTTTTTCACTAAGATTTTTAATCTGGTATGACTTCGATTTTTAATCTGGTTGAGTTTCGACGCTACGGTACCTGAAGATGACGCCGTAGCGTTGAAACTAGTCGCACCCGATTAAAAATCTTAGTGGAAAAATACGTAGTACGTTATTTCTTTTTTTTTCAAATTCAAAACATCTTATTTACAAGTGTAACATCCTTAAATATAATTTGTAAAACATTTGAATGAATTATTTCTTGAAAATAAGAGTTAATTACATGTGATGAACGCCCTACAATATTATTATGAATAACAAACAATATGAACTGCCTTTTTTCAGTCGGAAAAATAATAAACTGTTCAGTATTACAGAGACACTGGTTGTACTTGTTACATTTTGATATGAGAATTAAATCGTGTTTCGCCAGTTTAAATATTCGTATTGCATTAGCGGAATAGTTTTTAAAGTTAAGTCTTAATATTCCATCTATCGTGTTATCCCGATGACCCTGTGCAGGTTAATCAGAAGTAAGTATTAAGAGACCCAACTGACTCTTCGTTCAGGATATTTTAGTTTCGGGAGAAAATAATGTCCAGCTAGACGCTATATTGTCTAATTGTTGCTGCTTAGAAAATTACTCCTAAAATTAGAGACGGTATAGACAAGAACGTAATAAGCTAGGTTACTCATTTTAATAGGACACGAGCAGATGGAGGTCATAGACGGTGTGTTGTCCGAAAGAGTAGGTGTCTCCTTGGGTGTCCATCAAGTAGAGTTTTATTATACGGTCCCTTATTGTTTTCCTTAGACATAAATACCGTGGCAACCAGTGAACTTCGCCTCTTTTGACGATTCAGTAGTATATAGGAATATTTTCAGTCGGGCAGGTAGAGAATCAAAGAATGTAAATGCGATTTAAGACTGGTTCAAGACATGAGAGTTAAATTTGAAAAAAATGCGTGACGGTAAAATTTTGGAGGTGATGCAGACCCCACGAAAACTCTGACAGCTTTAAAGAAACAAAGTTAACTAACGTTTAGTGCACTAATTATTTCGAACTATCTAAGTCGAATCCATAAGAAAAGCTATAAAAGAGGCACATTACTTCAGCGAAGAAGTTAAAGAGATTACAAAATCCGTCCTACTACTGTGATTCAGATTACGTTTATTAAATCAGGGAGATAGATTACAGACGCTATAAATTTAAAATGCTATATTTCCTCGTACGATTAGAGATAAAAATAAACATGATCACAGGCACGATGAGGTTAGTTAGGATAGGTAGTGTATAGTTATCTTGCATGTGAGTTAATTATATGTAATTTGACATTGTTCCTGTATGAAAGGAATAATGTTTTAGAAGATACAGTTTCAGGCTTCACTCTGTGGAACTCTTTCATGATGAAAGCGAAAAGAAAAAGCTTATTTCATATAAAAAAAAACAAACTTTATTTCACGACCATGGTTTCACTGCGAAGCAGTACCATCAGGTGGCGAAGCAGCATCATCGCCTGATGATGCTGCTTCGCAGTGAAACGATGGTCGTGAAGTAAAGTTTGTTTTTTTAAATTGGAATAAGCTGTTTTTTTTCGCTTTCATCGAATAATGTTTTGTCAACGAATGTTCAGCATCTGAGTAATTTCCTTTCCATGTGAATAATTCCTAACATATGCATGGGGAAATTCATGTTTGGTGACGGCTAACACTCTACAACACGGCCTTGCGGCGGCTTGCAGGGTATTTCACTGATGTATATTAATGAAACAGGAAGAGACAATTTAATAATGTCCAGAAAAAATTATAAATAATATGCAGAGAGCTACTATTATCCAACAGATAAAACTTTTTTAATTACTTACAGGAAAATCTTGTTTCGTACTGAAAATAATCATCATAAGCTTTCATAAGCCCTCAGGTGGCGCTCCTCCTCCATTCTGAAATAGTTCAGAAATATAAGGAAAGCGACCAGCTGCTTATTTCTAAAGGGTGAAAAGGTCGAAATAATTACATGTTAGGGAAAGAGGGAAACATTAAATTTCAACCATAGGGTACACAAATTAAGCGGGTCTAAGGAAGCCAGCCTGTCAAATACCTGATGAGCACATGGGGTGCAAAAAGAGAGCTGGAAAAAGCTCCAAAACATACAAACACAAAACATACTAAAAGCCCATTTCCTAGTAAATTAACGTCTAGAGTGCTGTAGGAACTCGTTGAAGACATTGGGCCTTATATTGCATATCTCGAGAGTAAAAGAAAAAGTGCCTTGAGATTGTGTACTGGACCCAATAACCACATTGACAACGGTGGGTATACTGAGAAATCTATTTCAAATCGGAATCTGGAAATAGTTTGGAAAATTTCACTTCGCAACAGTCAAGATATTAGCCGGAAAACAGATCAGAAAAATCTAGTCTAACATGCGCTACATAGCCATTTCATGTAAAAAATACCTTGAAAACCGGCGCAAGGGCTTGAGGTAGGGGGTATGTCTTATCATTCATAATATCCTGTCCTAAAATACGGTTGAGAGAATAAATTTAAAAAGTATTTAACTCAAAATATAAATAATACTTCGAATTCAAGCAAAGGCGGGACATGACACATGAAATCCGAAATAAAATTTATGAATATAATGAAAATAAGGGGCCGACTTGCATGGACCATGACTCAACGTAAACAACACATAGTTATGGAGTCAATGCAGACTGAGGAAGTTGTGATAATGAAAATAAAGAATTAACACACAACCATTGTGGGAATTCTGCAAAGTATTCAAATATAAACATCACGTACTTCCACAATAGTAACCACAATAACTTCAACTATATAGGCAAAAATGTAGCTAGTGGAATTCCTGAAAGAGACTATTTTTCCGGATGTCCAATAATTATGAGTTCTCACGTAAAGGGTATTATTGCATTTAATGTGCAGATGAGAGTCGCATATACAGAAATGAACTCAAGGGATTGCAGGCTTGCGATTTCGGACAAGACCTCGCATTTGTGTTAGGAGTTCAGTTTTGAAACATAAACTTTATTGCAACAGACATTTCACTCAGTAATAAAAGATTAGAGAAAAATATTAAGTAACTCGCTCCAACTTTTCATAAAGCACGCGCAAAAATTGAAAATATGCGTGGCGGCCTAATCCAAATCAGGCTTTACCTAACAATGAAAAAGTATATGAAATGAGAGTTGTTTCTATTCGCCAGGAATCCAAATGCAACTAAGCGTGCAATGCAGATCAAACACAATTAGCTCAATTAAAAACAGTAAAAAAGTAATCGTGTCCGGCTCGGTAGAGGATAAAGAATGAAATTTCCTTGGCAAGGGTAAACGGGACTAATACGTACTTCAAGGGTTATTGGTGTCACCGAGATAACTATGGACAGAGAAGACGTCACGGATGAAATGAGAAACTGGATCACTGCCAAATTCAAACAACTTGTCAATTGCTAAATTCATTCGCATCTGCTCATCGAATTCATCCACATAAGTATGACTAGACTCGGCCCCCTACGACATCTTATCATATCCTCCTGATGGAGCTCGGCATATTGTCTAATTGTAGGTGAACGAGTAGATCGCAATTAGTTATATCACGATAATGACATTCCATATACATCACATGTCTTTTCAAATGATTCATCGAGCACTATTGACATAAAATTTTAATAAATCCGCTTAAAGGACTGGGTGAACGAGGCAAGTTACTGTCTCCCCAATTTTTGTCTGAGATCACTCCGGCAAGGAATAAAAACAGTGAGGCTCGTGGTTCGCCACTTAGGAAATACAGGAAGAAAAACTCGTTCGCATCAGCCATCCTCCTCTCCCGAATGAATAAGACGACTCATTTCTTTAAGGGTGAAATATGTTTACCCTTTCCACATAAATATTTATTATGAACACGGCCGTTCTCGTTACAAGAGTAACACCATCAGGTGCCAACAAATACGTAATTCTTGCCACCTGATGTTACTTTTGTAATGAAACCGGTCGTGTTCGCAATAAAAATTTATTTGAAAAACGCAAATTATTGCACCCTTTTAAAATCATGGCGTTCCACAAATTGGAACCGACAACACAGTCTCTTTCACGATTCATTTTGTTTACACAACATACATAGGGGCATACACACACAGTCACAACTCCTCGCCGAGCGCTCCAAAACGAAACATTTCCCAGGGAACGAGATCTTAAAAGAGAAACAATAACCACTTGGACCGCTTCCTCCAACCCTTAAGAGAGGTAACCCGTCTCCTCGACACCCGAACAGAACTGAAAACAATCGCTATCCTTCCGGACGACGCCACGTCACTTCGGACACGAGAAAACTAGAAAGATTCAAGATCGACCACTACCGAAATATCAATCGGACTGCCCCCGACCGAGTGAGGGGAGAGAACCGCGAGGGGGAAGGAGAGAAGGAAATGCTAGAAAGCACACTTTCTTGTGAAGAGGACTCCGCGCACAAAGAAGCTTTTTTGTCCTCCAGTAATGAAGGAAACTCGGGGGTGCTCTCCCCCCCATCATTCGTCTCGTGAATTAGATTTTTTTCAGTTACCGATCTCCGACCTTTTTCTTAGCTTCCCCTCCGACCGAAAATGTTGAAATGGTTCCCCCATGCCCGTAATTTTTTTTGTCTCATTTCTGGTCCTTTTGACTTCTTCCCGTGGCCAGATTGCCTCTTCTCGATCTCTTCCGAGGATTCCTTCCTACGCGAATTCAATTTCTGGTCTCTGGATGATTGGCGGTGTATTTCATTGGCCTCCTAAGAATGAGATTTCTATTTTGGAGTCTGTGCCTACTCCGGAGTCAAATTAAATATGATGACAAATTTTATATAATATTGAATCAATGCAGTCCTTGATAGCGTCGGTCTTTGGCCTTGTCTTGATTGAATTCAACGTCGTACGCTTTGTCAATTCCGAGAGTGGCTTGATATGGTGATCCGCCACCCAGTTCCTTCGACTTGCCCCTTTATGTAAATATTCAGTATATATTAGGTTTTCGAATATTATCTCCTTGTTTGAATGAAGAGGGAGAATTGAGAAGGAATGGATACTGTAAAAAAAATTAAAATCCGTAACAGAAGAAAGGCACATTTTCACTGGAATTATTCTGCGTACTACGCGTTCCGCCGTGAAACCGCCGAATCATCAGGGACCACAGTGTCACAGTGAAACGCGTCGTATCTACAATAAAGTCTGTGAAAAATATATTGCAATTATTTTTTATGGATGCTACTTGAGTGATTTAATAAATAATTGAATAATTAAGATTTATCATTATATGTATATAATGCTTTTAATTGCTTAGAACTAATGAAAATGAAGTTGTGAACCAAGAAAATGAAAAACACATTAATACGGTAGAAGGTAGAGGAATAATTATGACAATCCATGAACTAAGAAATGAGGACAATTTGCAATTTCCAATTTTAAAATCTTTTTCTTTATTCCCGACATGTTTCGCTGTACGGTACCATTATCAAGTATAGTCTTGATAATGGTGTAGTACACCGAAACATGTCGGAATAAAGAAGTTTTTTTACAAGTGGAAATTGCAAATTATACTAATTTCTTAGGTTATGGATCATTTCCACCATATCTCACCTGACTCTTTACCATCTGAATTCTGATCTGAATCCATGAAGTCGCAAAATGCGTTTAAAACTGATGTTGACATGATGAGGGCTGACATTAGTAAGATATGGAGGATACGAGATGGGTGTTAGCGGATACCTAACAATATAATGAGACGCTGAATAGCCTGGATGGGGTGTTGGGTTAACCTGGAAGTGTATATCCAAAGTTACTCATGCAATGTTTAAGAGTTGGTTACTTATTGCTCTCAATGGAACGTGCAATCCATTACCATTCAGATGTGACCTCTTTCTGTGCATCATTTAACGTCTGGCCTATTGCTGACCTATTGTTGTGATGTTGTGTACTGGCAATTTGTTTCATTGTTGTTTATGTGGAGTAGAATTTTGGATGGTTGTTTGCTGGAAAGTTTTTGTTTGATGTTTGTGTAAGGGGAAGAACGGGGATTGTTGCGTGGAGGAATAGCGGGGACTGTTGAGTGCGAAGTGGGGGGATTGTGAAGTGAGAAACGAGAGAATAAAGGCGTAAATTTGGAAATGTGCGGCGGTTTTATGGTTTACTCCCGAGGGAGAGAATGGTACAAATAATTCTGATGTCACAATTAGTGTACGGGAAAATTTGTCTGGAGCACTACTCGTTTCATCTCTTCTCTGTTCAACTCTTGGGGTATTTCCCGCCAGACATGTTATGCTACATCAGTTGTTGGTCATTCGAGAGAAAAAGTGAAACAACGGTGACCGGAATTTATTTGCCTCTTTTCTGAACATGGTGGTTTTCAGCGTAACTTGGATGAAGTGATTCATGACTGAAATGAAACATCTTGTAATTCCACAGAAAAATTTATTATATGTATGTTTTGTCCAGACTTTAAATCTGTACCTGATGTTGACGCTAGGCGTCGAAACCTGGCCCATCAAAATATATATGCACATATCAATTGTGGAAATGCAACATTTTCCTCAATTCAGTTCTCTTTTTGCGGTTCATGATTTATTCTTGGACTTCCCGCCACCATTTGACCGGCTTAGAAATCTCTTTTTTTAGAAAAAAAGGAATCACCGTGGACAATCCGTTTAAGTGGGTCGTTTGCACTTGGATAATAGCGCTCAGGACCTTCTCTCTCTGGGTTTTTATGGGAGCTATTTTCATTTTTGTTGCCACCACGAAGGTCGCCGACAATGGGAGCCGTAAACGGCGAGGGCAGCTCAGAGTGCCCTCGCCGGAGGAATGCTCACGCCTTGACCTTCGCCGCGGTCTGTTTCATCGCGGTCCAGATAGCTAGATTCTTGTAATTGAAATTCGTTTGTTTTCTCGCGAAAATAACGGCAGTATCAGATGAATATGGTCAAAATAATTCTAAACTCGAGATCAAGCTTACTCTTACTCACCACTCCGCTGAGTACTATTAAGTTAAAAACTGTGATTGAGGGTCACTTTTATTTGGCTTCAAGTGGAAATGCGATTTAGTTTACGTTTTGTAGAGTACATCAGTATAAGGTATGAATGACAGTTGAGGCCTTGAATTTGTGGAATTCTGTCATGATGAGGGGATAGAATAAGACTTCGCAGTTCCACAGTATATATATTTTATTCCGACTAGTTTCGCTAATACACTGGCATCATCAGAGAAATAGAAATTAAGAATAAGATACAACATTATGTCAATTTTGTTTTACCTTATTCCTAATTTCTATTTCCCTGATGATTCTGATACCGATATTAGCGAAACTGGCCGGAATAAAATAATCGTATATAAACCGTGGAACTGTGAAGACTTATTCTATTCCCTCATCATCAGTATAAGGAGTACTAGTTGTTATGTTTTGGTATTGCGCAGTATATCAAAGGATCACCCGATGTATTAGATGTTCGGTTGTAATAATCACTGCTCTTCATGCTCTTCGACGGTTGTTATCAACTCTTCCAAAGGTACGCTATTGCATCCTCCGTGAGCGTTATTTCAGTTAGATCACTTGGTTTCTGATAGGTTAAAGTCAAAATGTCTTTGTTTCATTACGTGAGATAAATAAATGGGTTTGAGTTTAAGTCACTACATAATTTTAACGGCGAACTGTTTCTAGAGTTTTCATGCTTGGAGTTTATTTTTCCTGCTCCTGTCAAAGCACGCGTGCACATACGCATCTGGTTCGACATTTCTATCGATTTGAAGGAGTCCATCAACGTCACGCAACCAACAAGAGATTAATGGGACGGAGTGTGCGAGGAAGCAATTCGTATCCCAGCAAACCATCCATCATCACGAATTCCCCGGCGCTTGTCAATTGTGACGAAACCCGGAGAAAATATATTGAGTCCGATTTGGGGAAACCGTAATGTGCAACAGATGGCAAGAAAGAAAAGGCGGGAGCGGGGTACATCCACGCCTTTCCGCCCGTTCTCTTTAGTTACCGGTGCCGAGCAGACCTGAAGAAGGAAGAGGCCATTGCGGATCTTACAACTGTTCGCCTTTAAGTTGAAGAAGAGACGTGGAAATAACTGAAGAAAAAAGACGTTAACGAATCCGTTAGCGAAAGATGAGGAAAGAAAAACGAGATGATGGAGAATCGACCTAGAGCTGGGTCAAGGCTTCCATGTTATCAGTATGGTCGTTAAGGGCAGGAAATCTTCCGCCGGGAGGTGTGGGTCCGAGGTCAAATTAGTTAATGAGGAGGACATGCAATCAATGCAGCAACATGACCGCAGTTGCGAATATTTTTCGGTCGAAGTTAGTTCCAAGCAGCCCGGAGCGAATTTTTATAAAAAAACGTTTAAAAAAAAAACGAAGAGTTGGGTTCTTCCATACTCTTATATTTTAACCTTATATGATAGCATGTAAATCATATAAGAAATCAAATGCGTTCTCGCGTGTGAATGCCACAATTTAACAACGAAAGAAATCCAACCGGAATGAGATGCTGCAGATAAAAGTGAGAAGTTGCCGCCTCACGACATCTGCGCGGTAGCACACTCTTAAGCCAGCGCCGTGTTGTTCTTCTGAAGTCATCACACATCTGAAGCATGTCCCGTCTGTATGATTGATATAGAGGGGGATCGTTTTATTTTGATGGATGAAGCTCCCTGTCGATTGTGCATGCCCCAGCGCACCACCGCAAGAATTTCATTTCCGATTTAGAGCCCTGGACAAGTGTTTATAATATGAATAGTGTTGATAATAATATGAGTGTTGAAAAGATGGAAAATATGGAATTTTAATTTTGGAAATGGATTAGATTGACATTTTAAATTAGTTAGTTTAACAATAAATGTTACTAAAACAATGCCGAAAATGGTTAAATAATTAAGTTGGGCAAATTTAACTAATATTCGTTTCTTTTCATTAATTAAGGCGTCAACGGCAAATTTAATCTAAGTTGGCACATAAAGTTGCTCACCAGCAGTAATTAAATTATATTGTTATATTGATCCGTGTGTTGGAGCAATAAATTGATTAAAAGTTCAAATTTTTTAAAGTGGAAAATCTTAACTGTGTTTTTAACCTGTGAAAAATGGAGAGGGATAAAAGCACGTCAACTGCTATAACGGCAATCACTTTAATGGGTGTTCAGGGGGAAAGGACAGCGCTATGTCGAGAAACCCACCGTATCTACATATTCACGAGGGTATTTATTTATTCTATCATTATATGCATGGTACTAATATTTTATACGGACGCGATTTATAGATCAAACGAAAAAAAATATGTATTTCCACATAAAGAAGCGTTTATTCCAATACTTTGATTTCCACGTCCAGCGTCACTATCCCGTTTATTGTAATTGGGTCCACGTGACCGCTCTTCCAAGAAGTCAAAGCAAACGCCGCGACTGAAGCGAACTTTGACGATCTCTACGAAATCAAGAATGATGAATCTGGAATAGTGATGCTACTCTGCGACAGAAACAAATCTATAGATGCTGGCGACATAGGCGCAGGCATCGGTTACAGTTCTTACGTACTTCAGGAGATTGCCATGAAGGACAGGAAATCTGCTCTTTGTGATAATTTTATGGCGGTGAGTTCGAAAACTTGTCATCAGGCACTTCATATACTATTTACTTGAGGTCGAGTGGTCCGCTTCTTCGTGAAATTGAAACGATATCGTGTGCTAACGCCATGTTTTCGGTTAGAAGAGTGTGCATGTAGATATGGGAGGTTGAGGGGGAAGTACTTAAGGAATGAAATTGGATATTTTGGAGTGAAAGAGAGGAAAGATTATGGCAAAGGGAAAATACGGATAGAGTGTGGCCGAGAGAGAGAGTGAGAGAGACAGTGAGAGAGAGAGAGAGTGAGAGAGAGACAGAGAGAGAGTGAGAGAGAGAGAGAGAGAGGTGACGACTGCAATTGGTGGGATAGCAAGAAGCGAGGAGATTATGAGAGGAGAAGTTGGTGACGCGCGGAGAGCAAACAAGTGAAGTGATGAGGGGCGTTCCCGGAGGTCGTTTCCTT
>WURS02071143.1:0-10425 GCA_011762765.2 Rhinocypha anisoptera | reverse complement strand
CCTACGTTCTCCCCACCGTCCCACGTTCACTCCCTCATCGGCATTTTCACATTCATTTGAATAGAAGAATCGGCCATTTTTCCGCAGGAGGTTTTAGGCTATAATGCGTTTCGCGTAGACTTTCACGAGGCGTGGCTTATGGTATGCTTTACGGTTGAGGCTGTGATGTGAGAGAAGCGTTTGGCCGAGATGCACAAGACGTTCTCTTCACGCCATTGCTGAAACTTTCGGAATCAAAATGCCCAACTCTCAATCTACAACCTACAGGGGGAAGGATTTCGAAAACTGAGATTGAGCACATTTTCTTTTCATTTGGAATACTGAACCCTTAGAAAAAATAAAGATAGAAACACAAATCACAAGATCTCACTTTAAACGTCTCCCGAAACAATTCGAATGCTCACTTTCATCCATCACCTGCTTGATCTCTTCACCCCACCCCATAAAAGCTCCTTTACAACCGTATTAAAAAACTTGCCTCGTAAATACCTGATTATTCCTGTTTTAGTTTTATTTTTCTGGTCTTCATTGGTGTTATCTTTCTTTTTTTTAATGTTATTTTTGTTATTATATTTCTTTGTTGATTATTCAATGTAAAAGGTTATTTGTGGCTGTTTTTTTTAATACTTGGTTAATAAATAAAAAATAAACGACGCACAAATTCCTTTCTGCAACTTCAACAAAGGTGCGTAGTGCAACCAACAATTCAGACATTCTGAGATTGTCTTTTTTTTGTTTCTGTCGTTATTTTTCCAAGAATTAGGTGTTATGTACTCGTTTTTTAGAGTTATGTATTCATTTCAAACCGTATAATGAGTTCAGATAACCTACTACAAATCGAGCAGGAAATTAAAAATATCGTAAGCAAAATATTATGCCCATGTCTGATGATATCTGAAAATTGTTAATGAAGACTTAATAAATTTAGGACAATGAAGAATACGTAATAACAAGTAAATTACGCTGAAATACGTAGTTACCTGCTGGGCCTGATATACCTGAATACAACCTTCATTCCCATGTGTCTTCAATATTTGAACATAGTGAAAAAGGAATGGAAATAGTAAGTTCTAGCCATCATACATTAATGCTTAAAATCTAATTCGTATGTTAGAACAATCAAAACCTGGGTTATAACAACATGTGATAATGGTGCTCCCTAATGATAAACTTGCTATTACTTGACCACTGCTGACTCAAATAAACTAAATGGTGTTATTAAATAGAAGCTATGTGAACGATTATTTAATAAAAATATTTATTCCCAGAATAGAAACTCGTAAAGTTACGTAAAAAATTTATCCACGCATAATTTGTAAGGTTTGAATTTCTGATTATCAAAACACCGATTCTTTGAAAAAATTTGGCCTTTTTCGAGAGGTTTTTTCGAAAAATTTGGATTAATAACAACAAAAATAACATCTATGAACAAATTTCTGATGCTACATTTTGGAATCGATCTAATTCTTAGAATTTATGTCTTCTATTTTAGACTAAATTTCAATCGCATAATATTTGCGGTCCCATGCCTTCAACACACTCCGCAAATCTTGTTTAAACCTCGAACCTGTTTTCATTAAATCCAAGACGACTCCCCGACAGAAGAATTATGCCATTCCAACCAGGATAGCATTCGAGGCGGCAGCAGGTTGCTCTTCATCACACACGTGCGTTTCTTTCATCGCTCTTTATTACTCCTATCCACACTGTGCGGGTCTCCGTTACAGATCATGGTCCATTAATTATGGCGCAAGTGGATTAAAGGTCACCACAGCCCTGAGTCACCCACCCTTACGCATTCCCGGCACGTGGTGGCACAGAAACATTTTTGGCGTAATCATAGAGTATAGCAATAAATCTGTACATCTCTTATAATGTTAAACTGTTTATGAGATAGTCTCTTACTATGAACAAGTGATTGTAATTATTTAAAAATAATCCCTAGCTTTATGTAGTATGCCTGTATACGAATACCATAAAGTTTTTTTCTAAATTTTGAAGGGAACACATGCCAAGTCGGCCCATTTAAAAGTAACCGCAGACCGGAAAGTTTGATGGCAAAAATATGGGACACTAATACCTTATTGTTAGGAAAATATTAACATAAATACGAAGTTTTAATAAAAATGACTTTAACTACAAAGCACCTAACGACAATGTTTTTACAAAACTAAAAATTATTTGATTTACCTTTATTCCATGGCTGCTGCACCTTATGTCAGATAAAGAAATGATTTCGACGTTCAGCGTCTCAATCTATTCGTGTTTTATGGGACAGTTAAGCTACAATAAACAAAATCTTGTTTATTCCATTTTATTCATTCGGAATTAACGTAGGAATGCGTATTCAAAAGTTTATTGACAGGAGCCAAAATAAACTTACCGTAAAAGAGTGCATCAACCTCATGCAAAACTTCCACCGACTGACGCCAGGAACAGCGCGACCGGCGGCACCTCATCGCATTCCGAAAGAAGAGGAGAGAGACGGAGGAAAGGATGTTGGCAGGCGAGGGGGAAGGGAGAGAAAGTGTAAGGCGATGTCGGCCGTTGAGAAGTTAGGGGAAGAATGAAGAGAGGAGTGGGGAGGGGAGCAGAATGCAGAAGACGTTATCCAATACTTCCGTGTACTCCTCTTATCGGAACTACTTTCCAGGGTATAATGGAAGCGCCGAACTCCCATTCAACCGGGAAATGGAGTCATCGACTCCGGCGAATTTCGCAGGAAAAAAAGAAGAAAAAGCTGACTGGGATGGGGCAGAACGATAGGCGTGTCCCGACGCCAAGCGGAGTGGTTAGGGGGAGAGAGGAGGAAGAGAATTCGTCCGAGGGGGGCGAGAAGGGTGGGAGAAGGACGATAGGGAAGGCAACACCAAAAGGTGGTTCAGGGGAAGAGACAAATTTCACCCTCGAGAGCGTAGTGATTCCACCTTCCTCGCACCGTCGGTCACCCGTCTTAATTTCGTCAAACGCTCTCGAATCACGGTTTCCTCGCCCTGGAGTCGAACCACGGATGCGGTAGCCGAGGCGGACAGGGAAAAAAAAGGCAGGGTGCGATTAAAGTAGGGAAAACGGGGGAGTCATATCGGACGAAAATTAATGAGTGCGGAAATGAAGTAAAACAAAAACCTGAATGGTAAAGATGTTAAAGTAGGATAAAGGCAATATAAAAATTAATTTCCATGGGAAAATATTCTTCATGCTCATATTGAGCATTTATTCATTTTCAAATTAGCCATTTATCAGCGTTTATTGGTATTTTACCTGTTACGGAGTACTTCGGAGTACCTATCTTCCCTGAATAAGTATAAGTCTAGCGTTCAGGAAATAATACTCGGATTTAAGCTGTCCCTCCGCGCAATATAAAATCCCTAGTGTTTTGAAGGATTTTGTTCATTCATGGCAGATTATACTTAGGGATTCTCATCAGAATTTCCCTGGGTGCGATTATTGCTGGCCGACGCTTCAATGGCTTACTCCTCCGTAGTCCTGGGTATAATGGGTGCTCAGTGTCCTGAGGATAACGGCGCAGTTTGCCATCGATATGTGAACTAGCAATCATATCAGCAGGTGGATACCCCGAGAGGAATAATCATCCTTTTCCCACCCCTTGCCTAGATTTCCCAAGAACTTACTTCATAAAACCCTCTTCGGCATACCATCACTTCTATGTTCATTCTTTGATGTAATTTCTCCCATTTAATTTCTATTTTTTTTCTAATTACCGAGAGTAGGAAATAATAATTCATTTCCTACTCTCGGTAACTAAAAAGAGGGAATTTTGGAAAAAAAATAATATACTGAGAAAAGCAAACAGTTTACCTTCCAAGAGGGGTGAGATACATTTATCCCAAGAGTGTAAGAATATAATGGAGGGTCGTTTAAAACTCCTCCGTATTATTTCAGGTTGTTAGCTATTATATCCCACGAGCTAAGAAAAGAGGCAACAGAGCTCCCGACTATTTTAATATATTAACTCAAGAGGTAACATAAATCGTTAAGATTTTTTAGTGATCTTACGTGTCCTTTTCGGGGGTATGCCTGAGTGTGCTCTTTGCGTAGTCAAAAAAACCTCATTCAAAAGAAGATCAGATTATGACTCAGAGGAACGCGTTAAAACGAATGAGTTTCCCGAGTGCCCAAAATAAAAAAATCACTATGTATAAGATAAATATCACGAAAAAATTCATCAATAATAACTTTTAAGCAGATAAACAGCTTTAATGGGTCTATTTCATATATAATGGATACTGTAATCTGGTAAATGGCGTGATTGGGAATATGAAGGGATTGATATTGGCATTATATTCCTTAAAATCACGGATAGAAGACTTTGCATTGAGACCTTTATTACCTCTTCTAACAGTAAACGGTCACGATATTGGTAAATAGTTTTTATTTTAAAGGAAAGAATGAAGTAATCATGGCTTTCTTCTAGTGTTTATGATTTTTTAAACAGTCTGATAAATCTCCACGTGGAACTATGATAGTGAGTAGTCTTTTCACACTACTTGATAAGGAAGATGAAAATAGTTTTTTCCTTTGACTTAAGCCTTATGCGTCAAAATATTTCTCAATTCATCAAAGTAATCCAAATAATCTCACGTTCTGAAATTCGTTAATTTTGATTTATATTTTCGCCATAATTGCAAATGTTAACTATGAACTATTTTTGGCTAAATATTACGGTAAAGTAATTCGGAATACAAAGAGTAAACAAAATATATTACTTATTCTCCATTAGTAACACATAACTGCAATTCGAAATCCTGTTTAATCACATCTTTAGGAAATACAGCACTATATTAACTCGCTCGGCCTGGAGTACCCTTGCAGTATAATTTACGAACCATGTTGTAAAGCTAGCAAAATGAAAACCATTGCAAAAGATACTTCCCTCAATACAGATTTCATTCGAGACGAAATCTCACACAAGTCATATTTTTTATGATTTTTCTCCCATTTGTGTCTTAAGGCCAATGGGAGAACTATAAAATTTTGAGCGTTTGGAAACTTTTGTTTCCGAGGTTAATAACAAAGCATATCAAATAAAACAACACCAATTGTGAATGACATTTCGCAACAATATTAACGAGAGTACAACTAGAATTTAATCCATCACCACGTTTCTTAGCAGTTAATTCTAAATGTGAGGATATTAAGTCTAGAAGGAAAAGAATGCATACTTATGACTCTCTCATTATCTTTAGCGACGAAGGTAAGATGAGATAAGTTGAATAGGGACCGTAGTAGGAAAAAATGGTGTGCGTGTGAGTAAATGAATTTGTGAGTAAAAGTAAGGAAGAGAAACTGAGTGAATGTAATGGAGTGGATGCTTAAATGGAGTGAGTGAGAGAGAGAGAGAGAGAAAGGGACGAGTTTAGGAGGGGGGAGAAACCGGGTGATTAGCAGAGGTGTGAGGGGGTGGAAGGAGGTGATAAGGGACGTGAGGAGGAGGTGGAGGTGCGAGATAAGATGGGCGCCACCCCAACTTCTCCTCGGAGAGGGAAAGTGGAGGGAGGGTGAGGAAAGGCAGGAGAAAGGTTATCTCCCCCCAATCCATTTCTCTCTACAAGGTGTTCCCGCAGGGGGGAAAAGATGAAACCGAAAGGTAAACCCGCGTGTGAGGGAAATAAGAAGTTCCTTAAGGAGTGTAAGGTAAAGAATGAGGTATTCTTTGATTCCGCTGCGAATTTCGAAAATAAAAACCGAGATGAGACTGTTTATGAAGATTTGAAACGTGATTCACTACGTCCAAGATTTACACACGTGATTTTTCCCACCTTCATGAAAATTTTACTTACATATTTTCACGAAATTACATGTGAAATTTCTTAGATATTTTCTTTTATATCCTTTCTCACTGAGATAAAGTTAATTTGGTTTTTTTGTGTTAAAGTCTTTCATTATTTAGAAATATCTCAATTTTACTCATAATATTGATGGATATTAGTATATTTTTACCACTTTTTTAGCTTATTATCAACTTCAAACGCACGATTTACGCGACCGATACGTTGCTTTATTACTATAGGAAGGATTTTATATTTTATGATTTAGTATCCTGTGTTACTGCTGAAATATATTTATTCCAGGGACCTTAGGCTAAATATAAATTTTAAAATGTGCTTATTCCGCAAAAATATTTTCATTCATTTTTGGAAATGCTTTACTTGTTTCAAATAAACTGGTTTTCTTACCCCTAAGTCAAAACCAGAAGATCCAGGATAAGGAAGAACACTTCGTTAAGCCATTCGATCAAAGTTAGATGTATCTAGTAGGAGACCGATATTCTTGATTGAACAGACGGAATTTCTTGCTATAGGAATTCAATTCCAAATATGGGTTCAGTTGAGAAACCCCCTGATGGTATTTGTAGATAAAGGCATCATACGAGTGGTAACAGTATTTAGACGCTTCCCCAGAATCAATTACTTCATTCAGAGAGACTTATCGAATGAATGTCTATTTTATAAGCATGAAGCCTTCCAGAAGGTAAATTAAATGAGCATAATTCTGAATCTGGGATAAATAAACTAATGTATACTTTTCCGTAGCGTCAATGTATTTTAGAATGGCCTGAAAACCCTACATGCCTGACTCAAACAACCTTGCTCACTGAGTCTACTTTCAAAGGTCTTACGCTACCCTAATGCTAGAACTATTAGCACGATGGACGGAAAGATATTAAATTATTTGATGCAATTACTCTTTCAGTGTAGTGGAAGCAAAAGACGGGAAAAACGCATGATGAAGACGTAATGAGGCTATGACATTTTTCGGAGAGGAGTGAAAGCAAATACTGGAATGTACGAATGAAGGGAGAGAGACTTAATAAATGCTGGATGAAAGAAGAGGGCTACGGGAAATACGGAGGACGAGGAAGAACGAAAAAGATAATAATTATAAGGAAAATGGGAGGACGAAAAAAGAGATAATGACTCCCGGTGAGAAAAAAAGACCAGAGTTACGCATGTTAGATAATCGGAGCGGAAATGAAGAAGTGGAGGAAACTTATAACGAAGGAGGAATAAAGGGATGATGCTGCAAATAAAGTGAAGTGGAAGGGGGAAGATGGGGAAGGTATTTAGGGTGCCAAAAGGTTGAAATCAATAACGGAAAAAAACTAATCCCGTAAATGGGAGAAATGAGAAAACACTTAGAATAGAGAACTCAATTTGACCGTGTGACGGAAGGGACAAGCCATACAAGCTGCAAGAGTAACTGAAATAATGGGGTCAGGAGAATACAATGGGGGGAGGGGCGGTGGATAGGAAAGAATAAAAGGGATAATTGTATGACCAAACATCAAAAAAATGTAAGATAGAGAGAAAAATGTAGTTACGCTGGGATATAGATTAGGCACAAGCATCGGGAGGGAATGATATTTGCAACCTGAGGAAAGTTGAATGAAAATTGTGGTTCCGCTTTGGGAATGACGGTACACACTGAGAAATGCTCAAAGGTTATGAAGGATCTTTATGTTCGCAGCGTGAAGTACCTTTGGGTGTAGTCATTAACCCTATTCTACGAGGATTTAATGAAAATAAGAAATATATGACTGTAAAAAGAGAGATTTTTCTATGGATCAACGTCATCTCATTCTACAGCGTACGGCTATGCAGAAAATTACTTATGTGTATTCTCCAACTTAGCTATTCCAGTTTATAAATTTTTAATTTAGCGTTTAGTATAAAAATAACCGATATTACATAAACCGATAAAAAATACAAAATATTAATGAGATATTACTTATTAGTCGATAAACATGTGACTGGTAAATACTAAATAATGTCGATGTTCGCTATAAAAAGGTGGTGAAGCACAGAAATAATTATAAATAATGTATATAAATTATTTTAAAACAAAGTGAGCATCACAATGGCATCAAATCTCGTCTCATTTAAAAACATGGAAGCTATAGGTGGAAACAAGTAGACAGAGACGAAAAATATTTTTAGGATTTTCAATTAACCGGGGTGAGAAGAGATAATATTACTTAGGAGAAAGCAAAATTAGAAAGTTGATTTACATTGATTGGAGGATAAAAATAGTATGAGATAGTAAGGTTTTTGGGGTATTTTAAGATGATTTGACAAAAAATAATATAGAAAGATAAGGAAAAAGGATAATTAGATGAGCCAGGATATAGTGTTAAGTTACATAGCTCATATTTTATAACAGGTAGATTGTAGACCAATCAGGGATCTAAGTTGGCATATGGAAGGAAAATTATTTTAAATCTTTAAAAAATTATTAATCAGGATGATTCGGCAAGCAACTGTAAGGCTACAATAGGTCCAAAGCTCTTATATAGTTGTAAAAAAATAAAGGGCAGAAACTTCGCAGAAATTCTAATCGAATTTTCGTTCGTGTCAATTTATTATGGGCATATTCTTTGAATTGATTCTTGATGAAGAGTAAAACGTATCCATTCTGGCTAGATTCACCCTTTCCCACTCCATTCATCTGTAGTCACGACGGCAACGGTTAAATAGACGCACGTGATTCTAGATAGTTACAGGAATCGATCGTGTGCTTACGTCCACAGATGCATCCGACTGGGTGACGCAAGTGCCTCAGGAACATAACCACGAATGAAATTCATGACACGGGTACCTGGTAACTTCCGATCCCTTCCCCCTTTCTAACAATCCTCGAATGTTCAGTGTCCTATCGTCTAGCTGATACAATTTCCCTCGATTTCTCGATTCCACTGCACAAATATACCACGGTCACCCTTGCGTTTCTTTTCTGCGGAGCAGTCCGCATGCTTGTCCACGGAATGAAGGAAATGAAACCGTCTAAAAAACAAACGGGACCGCTTGCAAATAATTCATGATCTCTATATTAGCCAACGGTCTAGATTCCTACATGCTGGAAGGAAACAAAACCAGGCGCAAGAGGAAACCCTGGAACGGGATAAAAAGAGAGAGAGAATGAAACAAGGAAAGGAAAAGGAGATTAGTAAAGATTGGGTGAAACTGTCATCATTTTTCGCCATCGCGGAAATGCAACGCAAAATAGCAAGGCAGAAATGAGAAGGAATAAGGAAGGATAAAAGAGAAAGGGAGGTTTTGCTGTCGCGATAAGTTTAGAGAAGAGCAGGAAAAGGGAAGAACGGGAAATAAATACGAGTATAGAGAGAAAGACAGATCCGATTTAAAGGATAAAGAGAGGGATAGTGTTTCTGAAGATAGGAGGTGGTCCGGAGTCAGTTCGAGAGTCGCAGACGGATGACATATCGAAACGAGCGGGGTGAAATTGAAAGTGCGTGCGCTTCAGCCTTGATTAATGTTGTGAAAGAAATTTCATAATATACTGATGGCAGACGGTAAGATAAAATTGATCGCTTGTGAGCCCAATTAAGTTCAAGGTCGGAGGTTCGAGGCCCTCTTTAGCGCCAGGATTTCGAGCTTCAATCTTATTATTTTGTGAAGAGCTCTTATCCGTAATGTCGCTTTCGGGTTGAAAATGTCTCAGCCCATTATGTATGAATGAGACAAATGATGAAGCTTAAAGGTTAATTTAAAAGACAAGAGGGTAGAGGAACGAGCAAATACCCGAAAACTAGAAAATTCGTTTCGGAATCCGTGATACAAAAAATGTTAATTACCAAGAAAAGAATAAAAGAGCGATAAAATTAAAATAGATGACGGAAAAAGAAATGTTCATGGATATGGCTAAATGTAACCACTACTGAAAAGAACCGAAGATTACACCACAGATTAATGAAGTTACGTTGTCTTTGGATTATGGACTCTTCTACCTACATGACATATGGAAGAATCATTATTACACTTTCATGAAATTTTTTAACAGAAATAGAATAATTTCCAAGGGATGCGTATTAAGTATGACTAATCGCGGCACTGAATTTCATTCGAATGCACAAATCGACCGTCAAAACCCTCCGTAGAATTTAGCAAGTGAAGTGAGGAGATTGTAAACAGCTTACACGAGAGGGATGGGGGTTAAAGAAAACAGGACCAGGAAATAAAAATGAGGTCGGTCGCTAGGATAAAAAGGAGGAGGAGAGAATGAGGTCGAGAAATAGTGTGAGAGAGGGAGAGATGGGAAGGAGAAAAAAAGCCAGGAAGAGGACTGAACATAAAAGGTCTCCGAGGGGGTAGGAAACAGAGGAGCGGGAAGGGTGAAAAATGAGCGAAAATGGGAACGAGAAGAAATAAGGGAATGAAAACGGAAATAAGGGGAAATTCCGTGGAAAGAGACGAATGGCAGGGGGCGGGACGGAGAGAAAGAGAGGCCTGGGAGGAGGGGACCAGCTTGGTCCGTTAGTAGCGAAAAAAACCACGCATAAAAAAGAGCGTGGAAGGGCGAAGAGGGAGGAACGCAAGGGTTGAGTACCCGAGTGAGCGGCGGCCCGTGGGTGGGGGGGGGGGGGGGGGGGGGGGGGGGCGGGCGTGG
>WURS02071133.1:0-10425 GCA_011762765.2 Rhinocypha anisoptera | reverse complement strand
CCCCCCGACGACACCAGAACCGCTTTCGCCATCATCCTTTGATAATTATCCGTGTGCGGGATACGAAAACGTACACACGTGCACCGGGTCACATTCCTGCGTTTTGCAAAGCTCTGCGTCACTTGGAATAAAAGGATGCGTTTAACGCCCGGTCAATTTGACGACGTGTCTTAGCGAAAGACCGAGTTCACTTCCTTAAGATAAAATTAGATGGACTTGTATAGCATTTTTGGCTCGGAGCAGGATAGATTTTGTTAGGCAATCCAGAACATTCAGATTTAACTAGAAAATACAAATAAAGTAAGCTCACATTTCATCCGAACTACCGCATCCCGGGAAAACAGGATATACGAGTATGAGAGACATTATTCTAAATGCAGTTCGAATACCATCGTACTATATATGAAATATTTATTCAATGGACTAATGGAATAGTTTCACTAAGTTCACACAATCGCATTGTTCAATCCCAAAAAGCTATGTCATTCTTAATTTTAGGGATTCCACCGTAGACATAAAACTTAGCCGACTTGATCTTATCATATCTTGAATTCCTGCACAATTGTAAAATCATTCTGTAATTCTGCACATCCATAATTCTGAATGTGTAACAAACAGTCAACAATGAAAAATACAACTTTATTACGACTAAGCGTTTTCCTAACGTACAATTCGTTAGCCATTGAGGAATTGTACAACGGCAGGAATGGACGTTTTAGAAAATCAGGTGGTTAGAATCCACAAAAATTGTGAATCCTCTTCTTTCTCTTTGTTTTACCTTCTTAATAGACAACTGATTAGCACCGTAGTTGTTAGTATAAAAACATGCGGAACGTAAAACTGAAAACTTTAAAATGGATACTCAACACCAGATCGCTCCTTCCTAGTATTTCTAATGATGTTTTAAATGATATAGATATCTAAAACGTTGAGTAAATTTTACTAATAAATTACGGATCTCAAAATAAAATAAAATTTGTGGCATGATATAAATATTTCAATGAGATATAGTTCAATAAAGAATGTATAATTCATCCCATCCTGTCTTGGTGGCCTTCATAAAAGTAATTTGCATGTACGTAGTTGAAATGGTCCTCTGAAATAAAGACATACACATTGAGCGCCATACAAAAATTCTTTTGTTTTTGTAACTTAGTAGACGGACAATCCCATTAAATTATCACTTAAAACGTTTTACAATATTAGGGCAGATTATGGTGATTGGATTATTTCATTTCACTTCCCTCCGCATAAATACTTTCCTTTTCAATCAGATTTCTGGATACAATTGTTTACTAGTGAAATAACAAAACATCACAAAACCAATCATATTTTGAAAATTCATGTCGCTTATTTATCATTCTTCTTCATTCGTATTTGTTTTATCTTTTACAGATACTCCCTTTTTCGATGTAAATCCTTACTTACCATGATGATATATTGCATAGGCTAAATTTGGTGGGCTTTTTATCTGATTACTATAAGACCTCATGTTTTATCGAAGTATCCGCGGCTTTACTTAGAATATTCATTATATATAATGTCCTATGGGCTAGAATTTCACAAGATAGTTGAAATAATAAAGGCAAGGTGTTTCCTTTTTTTGTCACTTTTTTCTCTAAAATAATTTCACCTAGCATTGAACATTTCCTTTTTATTCCGTTTTACAACCTTTAAAAGATTTTCAGCAAACAAGCTGAGGCCCAGGGCCGTTTTATTGTAGACCTCTTAAGATATTACGACTGCATGCGGTCTCCAGGAAGCAATTAATTCTCCGGTACGATCTCGTAGAGAGATTATAGCGTATCAAATCCCGCGACCATTGGCGAGCACGGTTTTCTTCCTGTGTAAGGTGAGGGCTAGGGGGCAGTGTTTAATTGCCTGCTGGTCTTGAGCGAAATACCTCCGAAATAACATGGACCCTCTAAACTAATGGCCCCTTTTACAGAGGCATCCATGCGGAGAAGATTAAAAGGACACGAAATGGTTAGGGATTACTCAGGTAGGTACTGTAATGAGCAGTAGACAAAATAAGACCAATACCGTTAAAGTGAAAAGGATCGGAAATCCTCAAGGTTGCAATGGAAAGAAAGCCCTTTGTGAGTAGCCAAAGCACATGGACATGTATAAGCCATACATGGAAAATTAATGCACCGGAAAAAATTGAAAATATAACTATGGCCCCAATACACTTATTTCGTCAAACATTGTTCACTGACCTTTATATTTTTGTGATACAACGTCCTTTTCCGTAGTTAAATTAAATTGAAAATCAATGTTTCCGCATTTGATGTGCGTGTGTTATGACCTCGGTATTTTAAATTAGAAAATTTTTCTATGACCGTAAGTTTTAAAAGGAAATAATACTGATTTCTTTAAAAAGGCTAAGCGATTTCAATATATGCACAACTCTCGAATTCACAGCCCCATTTTTTTATTTCTGTCAATAAAACTATTTCACCAAAGTGCACACAAAACGATCATCAGATTCAAATCTCGGGTTACAATGGTCATTTCGTTATTCTCCACGACTTGATATTTAAGTAGAACTGGGACTCACACTTTGTATTCATACCACTATAAATGTGCTAGTAAAATGAATCGTGGCTACCATTCCACTGTGGCTGGTCTAATGCCCGGTCCAGAAGTGACAACCCTTTTTGCGGTCGTCCTCCAACGAAATCCTTGGGCAATCATGTCGGAGGAAAAGTAGAAGCGGACAAACAAGAGAACCGAAATGGGTTGAGCAGGGACAAAATTTTAAGACAAGGATGGGAATTGGAGCATTATAAAATCCAACAATATGAAAACCAAATACATTTTAGCAACGAGTAAGTTGAAATTAAAAACTAATTGGCATTATTGTAGTCATAATTTTGCGTTAGTTTATAGTATAGGATATAATAATAATTAATTTATAGTTTATGCGATAATCATTGGGCAATTTATAGCACAGTAGAAGAATCAGCTTGGGTCGAAAGTCGAAAGGGTATACTGTTTGATGAACCTGAGGAAGGGATCTAACAAGCGATAGATTACCAACAACCGAAATACTTCTATTTCAAATTATCTCCACCACAAGGCTCAGCCTTTTTACGTTTTGTTCCTGTGGATGACAAAAACAATTTAAAAGAAAAAATATTACTATCTAAAATATTTAAAATGCTACCTTTTAGGCTAATTTATGGATAGTGTAATAGCGTATTAGTTTATGAGAAAGTAAATGAGGTATAGTACTAACTCATGGATTTCTTTCCAAAATCAACACGTAAATTTAAGGCAGTAAGGAAGTACTGTGTAAATCCAAAAGGATAACATTCTTAAATCATTTAATCAAATTGAATTCCACGTTTTAAGTTGTTTTAAATTAACAATTTCATTATCATGTTACGTGTCAAAATTTAATTTTCATATCATCGTCCCAAATTTTAAATCTGAAAATATACTGATCCCTTCATACCTCTCCCATTTATAAACCGATTTTTTAAAAATTTCATTCATACAAACAACATATTTTCTGATTTCCTTTCAAATCATTCATTTGTTAAAACATCATCAAAAACATTCGTGAATAGTTCTAGATATTACCAAAAAGATTTTCTGTATAGTAATACAAATATGAATACTAAAAATAGTGACCTTATATTACTTGTATTATTCCTTGTGGTGGTGTTATTTGAATCAGATTTAATTTGAAAGGAAATTTTCATGTTCATTTCTATAAGTAATTTTTCCTTCGAACATTTTAGGTTTGCTTAATGATAAATAAGTATTTCATGTCATCTTAAAACATCATTCAGAGTTCTTCACTTTTTATTCAACGCGAGGCTTCCTTTACAGGTGAATTTCGGAGTAAAGAATTCTCCAAGTTTTTAAAGACCGCTGGGACGTCACAGCTTTATGTATAAATGAACAAGGGGGGAAAACATTTCCTGCAAAGAACCTGAGCAAACCCAAATTCTCGCAGTATACGTTACGTGTAAACAAACCGTCAAACAAACAGCAGAAACTTTCATTCCCCGGACTGAAAAAAAAGATCGATTCCCTGCAATGGAAACGAAAGGGCTACGACAATATAAATCAATTTTTCAATGGAGAGGAAAAATTCACTCTCTCGAGGTTGCCACGGTGGAGGGAGGAAGAGGGGTCTTGGGGTTGGGGTTATAGGGAGTTGGCAAAAAAAACTGACGAGAAATTAAAAATCAATATAAATTTGGGAGGGCCGTGTGTTTCAAGACGCGAATACTTAAATACACAATCGAAAACTATTCATCGCCATCCGATTCAAACCCCGCTTTCCGGAAGGGGAGAGCTCCCTTCGCTTCCCCCACCCCCTTGGAGTGCAGCCCTCAAAAATTAACGCAGGAGAGCCAAAGAGATTGATTGTTGGAGATAACATAGGCAAAGGGGAAGGTGCGCAGCTGGAAGGGTGGAGACGGAATAGCCAAAGATTGACCAGTCGAAGCGGATTCCAACAGGGATAAAAATTCTCTTTCAGAAAATCCTTCCGTTTATTAAAAAAAATTCAGTTTCCGCCATTAAATTTTAACCATGACCCTCCATTGAAAATTGAAGACTTTAGTGACTGAAAAAAGGCCTAAGCATTCGCATTGCTATGGACACATACATCCCTCTAATCTAATTCCTTTATATATCTATGTCCTCCTAAGAGGGCTCGTTAAATTCCCGGGGCTTACATCAACCCAGTACATCAGCGTTTTGCGTAGGTACCAGTACGCAATTTATGGCAGTTTTGAGCGAAAATGAGATATTTCGGTCCATGATGTGCTTAAAAAAATTTTCTAATCCAACCCTCATTTCCATTTATTGTGCAGAAAAATAGACACGTATTCTAACGGTCACAACGATTCGTGGAAATATTACTGATACACAAGGAATCCTTATGTTAGAGGCGGGGAAAATGATGAAACACAACACGCAATTTATTTTTTGTATTTTCCCCTCGTATTTCCCCAAACTAAAACTTTGAGGACACAAAGGTATATTTATAATGCACGCAAACGGATGCATAGCCACAAGTCTAAATGTGCACACCAGCGTGGAATCATATTCATATATTTGTCCAACGCACACGCATAACACTGAGTGATTGCATTACTTGGACGCATAACAATAGGAGATTGAACATAGGTAAATTTAGAACTTTAATCCACGGTGTTGAAGCCATAGTAACAATTTTGTCGTTTCAACTACTACGAAGAAGAAATAAATTAGTTCATGGAATTCTTAGAACTTCCCAATTTCCGACCGCAGCGATGTCTTCGTGAGACTCGAACTAAATCCTACTTGTTTCCTCCTACGCAACCCGGAAGAGAAAAACGCTGTTGATTTAAATCCACTGATATATTTGCTGGTCCACCCCACCCGCGAACTTTTCGATCGCTCAGGATTTTTCCCGACATGGCTATGATTAGGTGAGCCAATCAAACGCGAGACCACGAGGACGCAACTGTCAATACTCATTAATTGAAAACTCGCTTGATTGGATGTGAAATTGTCGTGGAGCTTATTCATTTTTCACGCTAAAAACCGAATATGATGAATTGCTGTCACCGTATTACTTTGGGAGAACCGCCCGAAAATTTTGGGCGGCTGAAGCTTCTCATACAAAGAGCAAACTACGGTCAAATAATCGTTACCAAATTAATTTTAAGTTCGTTATAATTCTTCCCCTTTTACACTTATGAAATTTTGTATCCAGAAATTGTTAAAATCTCTTGTGACTAATATGGTGTGACTTGACCGAATAAAAGAAAGAAGAGTCTCCTCTAATCACGGATATTTCTCACGTGCAAGCGCATAACCTTAGCGTTTATTTGTCGTAATCCAAGAACAATATTGTAAATCAACAAATTTGCAATTAGTTTTCATCGAATGTTAACGGAATTGGAAAAACAATAATTTGGCGAAAATTTTTAGTATTTATTTTCAAGGTGGCGATTCAAATGCGTCAAGGGTTAAACAACGAATATTGCAATGCAATAAAAACATGCCGCTTTGAGCATCGCTATCATTAACTTCCGTTCCGTCTATACCTTCAAAAGCGGTTTAGACGTTATTATCTCTGAAAATAGAGAAGGGTAAAGAAAGTCTAGGGAAAGGTTCGGGAGGTATTAGAGTCTATCCCCTACCGTATTACCTCGGGTCACGCAGCTCGTTAGGGGGGCTCGCCAGAGGTGAAGGGGTGGACAGGGGACACAAAATTCTCCTATAATATATTGCCCATGGGCGGGCCGGAATCGAAACTCCCCCGGGACCCGTGTGGCTGGCGCGCAGCATGGATCATGAGCAGTCTCCCCCCAGTGGTGGGATGCTATGGAGGAAGCCGCTGAATTCAGAGCAGCTTCCACAACTAAAGGGGACGAGGAATACCCGAGAGCCGAAAGGTTCGTTAACAAAAAAAACACCACCTTCACCCATCAATATGCATATATAATTTCTGAAGTTTCCTCTGAAACGAAGAGAGCATTTTAAAGTGTCCGGTTTTTATTCAAATCGACTCTAAATAATTAAAATAATAGAGTTTGGTCAAATGCTTTCCCGTGGAAAGCAGAAATAAAAGGTAAAATGTAACACGTGATTTCCTGGGGCACACATTTCCCCGGACAAGTATTTAACCATGAGCCTAATTATGCCCCCTCCCAGTGCTCTTGTGGTGATGCATTACATGCAATTAGCCGTTACAAGACGAGAATAAATCAACTGATTAGCCAATTTACGGTATTCGCGCACATGGGGTAAAACCAAAGGTGTGCCCCATTGGACCTATTGCAAGATATTGGTAGATAAGCCCAGCGGTCAATCGCTGGAAAGCATCTATAGTACGGCAAACGCTCTGGAAATATTTGTAGATTTATTTCAGGAATTGGTAAATGAGAGCGGAGTTATAAAGAAATGAAATTACGTACAAGGAAATTCAAATAAAATGTTAAACAAGGATATAATTATCATCCATTTTAATAAATCCGGTACTTAAATGTATCGTACCATAGAAATTAAAGCGGCTATCGAATTTCCCTTGATTTTCGTGTAAATGTTTGAAAACGCTTAATTTTACAAATCTTCTTTTCAATAGATTCCATTAACTATTAATTTACAATATAGGTATATTTTTCAGCCTTTATTCTGTCATATTTAGTAACGAGAAAACGATTAATGAGCATATTTATGCAAATTAAGTATATACATAATAGTATGTTTAAATTTCAAATAAACTATGTTTATCTGCTGCTTTTACTTACACCCTGACAGTGGTGTGAACATACAAATACCAAATTGCAAAACTTTTTTTAATGGTATTCCAATTCCTCCCAACTTCAGTTGATGTTCTGGTATTTTTTCACAAATTAGCAATCCAAATATTTATTTGGATACCCGCATTTATGATCTTTGAATTAAAGAGCATGTTACTCCATATTAAAAAACATTGAATAGCGTTGTTCTTTGACAGATCATACAGCTGGATAACAGTGATAAATGTATAATCTTTAGTGAATTTTCATTTCTGGTTAATGATGATTCATCTAATTTTTGTGTTATAGAGTAAGTTCTTGCTCTTAATTGTGTTACTGTGTTTTTTCTCACCTTCTTATACGTGTGAGATTAATAATACACGTTCTGTAATACGAATACATACTCGTGAATCAAGTCTAAACACTGGCGGGTTTTTTTTTAGCATTAAATCATCATATTTAACTTTGGTCAAATTACTCTAATCGTAGTTATAAAATGTTGCCAAAAATTATAAGAAAACTGAATTACACGGAATGAAACAGAAATTAGCATGTCTGTTTTCTTTTACAAATTTAACGTAAATACGTATTTAGTTCTTTCTGGTTCATGAAAAACCAAATGCAGACTTATTCTGGATTACTCAAAACAATTCATTATCCCTCAGTTTAATCCTGAGACAAGATTATTGAGTAACACATGAAAGTTTCCCCTTTAATTTTTTTAAAAGATTTAAATTAACGTAAGGAGATAAATATAGCTGTGAAAGAAACAGATTACTGAAGTTAGTAATTATAACTACGGAAAAGTTATGAAAAATAATAACGTAGTTAATCTTTTGAACGCACTGAACAAGTGCCTTACAGCAGTTCAACGTCGTCATATTTCAATTATTATACGGCTACAGATGTTTGGTGATAACTCATCCCAATCCCGAGAAATACTACCATTAATCGGCAGACTTCCGTTGGTACCTAGAAATATTGAATTTGTCTATTAATAAAACCTTAAGTCATAAATGCCGTCTTCCATCTTTATTCGGAAAAATAAGCTCTCTATTTTTTTCTCTACCTCTACCTCGTTCAGTTAACAGAAGGAAAAAGTGCGATGATGGAAAATTTCATTCTGAACAGCTTAAGGGATGGCAAAACGGAGTCCTCCACATAACTCACATGGCTCATGATGAAGAGAGATAGGAGTGTTATAACTCAGTGTTTGGAGGATCAAAATTCATTTGACTAGCAATCAGGAATACAGTATGCGAAACAATATGTCCCATTTGGAGAATGAAGAGTCTGAAGGTAAAAAAAACTTCTTCAAGCACGGGATCAGCTAACTCCAACATTTTATTTTTTGGGGTGGAGCTGATCTATCACGGCGAAGAAGCGTTTCGGTCGCCTCGCTCTTCAATACGCATTTTTCAGATACCTTCCCTCGTCAAGTGCAGTCGGGAGGAGGGGAATGTTTCATTATTTTTAACGGTAATTAGGAGAGCAGTAACATGAGAGCGTCCCTCCGCCCACCTTCCCCTCAAAAACGGGAAGGCGGGAGGAGGGGGAGGGATGGAGGGGCTTGTCAAGGGGGGTTGGGATGGGGCGCGGTGGGAGGGTGGAGAGCGAAGACTCAGTTCGCCCAGAGCTTAATTTTATGACGCCACATCCCTCACCCATCTCTCGCCCCATGGAAGGCACGCATGTATCCATCCATCCAGCTCCGCCTTTCGTCACCCTCCCTCACACAGATCGCTACGACCCCTCCGCATGGGGATGTGATTTTCCCATCATTCTTCGCTTGTACGTGTCGCCTCACTCATCCATCGTCACGATCAGAGAACAAGTTATGTCTGTACATGATACGTATATATGTACATGTGTGAGTGAATGTATATATTTACATAAACATATGCTTTTATACCATATATAAAAGGAAATAAGGAAAGGAATTAATAAATACATATGCATATACAACTATATACACTCATTCATACAGATGTAACCGCCACAAGGCGAAAACAATCCTAAATAATTGGAAATAAAGAAAGGGATAGTAATATAAAATGACGAACACATGTGGTGAGGTGAACAAATACACGAAATGTGGTGAGGAAGATGGAAACCCACCGATTATTTCTCCGAGAGGATCTTTCTCAGAGAGAAAAAACAAAAAGAGAAAAAACAAAAAGACAAAAAACGCCGATTTATGAGAGAAAACAAAACGCCGAACTCCATGGTGGCATGGTAATCTCGGCCAACCTGGAGGTGGCGGGTTCGAATTCCGACCAGGTGGCTTTTTGAATCTACACCTAAGGCATGGATATGTGTGTTTCGTAAATGCTATTTAAATGTCGTTATGCTGTCCTCCGAAGTTGGACGTTCATTGCTGCCTGCGACCAATTGTAGAAAAAAAAAATTTTTTTTTAATTTTTTCCCTTAAGAATCGTTGAGAATTGTGACATAATTATATTCAAGTACGTATATAGAGCGAAACGCCACGACAGCGTTGGGTAAGAGTTCGGGTGTTGGTCTCTTACCACTAAAGAAGAAGGTTGGATAAGGGCAGATATGAAAAGAGCATTTTCAAAAAATATAAACGAATTTAATGAAGTTCCGTGCGTTTCGACGCACACATAGCCGAAGTTGGGAATTAAAACCCATAGGGCCGTGTACTCATACATACGGATATACGTAAACGGGAGGTTATCCGGTTGAGGGCAATTTTTTTCTCTTTAGAATCAGTGGGCTTCCCAACATCCTTACTATGTTTTCTGTTAGTCCTTTTATGTGTTACTATCCCTTTTTTTAATTTTTAATTATTTGTCTCATATAGTATAGTCATATATATATATATATATGACTATCAATAATCAATAATAGGAAATAAGGAAAGGGAACACGTAAAAGGACGAACACCAAGTGTGGTCAAATATATTTGATGGAAACTGGTAAATTCATATGAGAAAAAGTATTGCCCTAAGCCTGGACTCGAACACCGGACTTCACCAATTGCCGGTTAGGGCGTGCTTTAACCAATTGCACCACCTATAACTCTCTTCACTCATGATATTGTCAGGTAAATATGCTTTCAGCACTTGCCAGCGTATATATATATATATACATAATCACTTCGAAAAGGTTCACAATGTGAATAATATTGGTTCGAACACTAGTGGAACGT